>VWZW01002888.1:58050-220897 GCA_013397115.1 Edolisoma coerulescens | reverse complement strand
GGGCGGGACACTGAGGGGACACGGCGGGGAGGGGGGCGCCCGCGACAAAGGGCGACTGGCCGAGGAGCTCCAGCCCGCCAGAACTGAGGCGCAGCGCCACAGCCCCGGGTTCCTGCGAAGCCAGCCCGAAACTGCAGCCTGGCTGGGAGGAGATACCGCGGTAAATGGGGTAACATTCAACAAGTGCTGTTTTCCAGAGATTGCTGAAAAACGTTCCAAGTTCCACTAATCCCTTTCTAAACTGAGGGCAAACCCACCAGCCTTCCCTGACCTAAGGAGAAACACAACCGAAACGGAGGGAAAACACGCTCGCTGCTGGAAGGGCAAAGGATCTTACTTCATTCTGAGGAGAAAAAAGAAAAAAAAAAAACAGAAAAACAAAACCAAAAACCCAACACACACAACCACAAAAACAACCAAAAAACCCCAACCAAACAGGGGAAAAAAACCAAAAAAACCCAACAAAACCCAAAAACAACCAGAAAAAAAAACCCACCCCAAAGGCCAACACACCTTCAAATACCAAGATGAAATTTAATTGCAACAGATTGGATTTGATAATAACACTGCATTGAAGCCTTCCAAACAGACAGGACTTTGAACTCAGTGTAAGTCAGGACAGTTCCAGACTATTTCAGATCACTGTTTAAGCAGCGATATATAAAAAGATTGTATCTTTATATGTTACAGAACGTTCCCTTCAGAAGCACGGCGCTTCCAGCTCAGAGGTCACATTTTTCTTAGCAATGCTACAGTTGAACTAAGATTTTTCCTGTCTAACAGCAGCAGCTACAAAGAGCGTGGGGGAGGGAAGTATCTGAGCCCTACTTGATTACAGCTTCTTAGTGACAGACTGCGAACAGCAGCGGTTTAAATCAGGGTCTTCAGAGAATCTGGGGAACCAACCAAAATTCTTCAACCTCATGCAAAACAGCCACCTCTCCATCAATTGTCTTCTGCATGAAACCTCCTCCTCCAAGCCATTTCACCCACCACTTTATTCCTTCCATGTTCAGAGTAAAGTTTTCCAGGCTGCTTTTTTTCCCCCCATTTGGTCATTTTTCCTAATAACATTATTTAAGTAATCTGGAAGTGATGTATAGATGTAGACGTATGTGGCAGAGGAGTATGTCCTATAATAAAAAAACCCCACAAACCAACAAAGAAAAAAACACCAAAAAAACAAAACGGGATTATTTTCCCATTGTAAAGACAGGGAGATGGGGAGAGAGAGAAGAAACTAATCTGTGTTGGGTAATTGCAGAGAGATTTTGAGTTATAAAAGAGTATTGATTATAGCTAGAGAAGAGGAAGCATTGCTATTCCCATCTCCTTTAAGCAGTTTTCCAGTTATCAAATGGAAAAAGCAACTAAAATATTGTCCTACTTCAGACTCTGGAGTTTCCTCTTGTGGCAGTAAGAAAGACAGGGAGATTGAAGACTTCTAGTATGTCATGGCTTGTGCTGATCTCAGTAGGGGTGGATGAAGTGTGGGGATTAAAACCCATCATAAACTACCAGATAAGCTACACGGGGAAACAAAAACAGAGTTGAGGAGCATAAAGCATGCACCATAGAACTGTTCAGGTTGGAAAGGACCCTTGAGATCAGAGAGCCCAACTGGTAACCCAGCTCTGCCAGGTCCACCGCTGAACCATGTCCCTAAACTCCACACCTACTCGGTTTTGAAATCCCTCCAGGGATGGTGACTCCACCACCTCCCTGAGCAGCCTGTTCCAGTGCTGTTTTGTTGAAGACATTTTTTTCCTAATAGCCAATCTAAACTTCCCCTGGCACAACTTGAGGCTGTTTGCTCTCGTCTTATTGCTTGTTACTTGGGAGGAGAGATCAGCACCCACCTGGGTACAGTGCCCTTTCAGATAGCTGAGTTATCAGCAGCCTCTACAGCTGCTCCTCGTAAGACCGATGCTCCAGACCCTTCAACCATCTTAATTTCCCTTCTCTGGACAAGCTCCAGCATCTACCAACACTCCAGTATGGAGGACTCATGTTATTTTCTCTCTACACTTAAACATTTCCGTGACAAAAGGGGGTAACTTCAAGAACTAAAACATGAGAATTCACTGTGCTATCTGGAGGCAACGGTCTGACCTTTTCAAGCATCTGCCATGGGCAACAGTAAGTGACAGTGAGCCATGTTTTGTTGGACACTTTGGCTTGCCACCTCGTAAAGCCGAAACAGAAACAGCTGCAAAGCCTGAGGGGGTGGAAAAAGAAGAGGAATAACTGCAACTCCAACTGGTTTTTATAGGAACCGGCTTTGGCACGGGGAGCCTCTGGGCATTGACGCCGTTCGGCCGCGCGGTGGCGGCACCGGCCCCGCCACGGGCCGGGCGGGCCGGGGCTCTTCCCCCTCCAGCGGCACCTTCCAAACCCTGCTGCGGGTTGTGCCGGAACAACAGCCGGAACAGCCCAGCTGGTAATGGAAATGTGGCACAGCACAAGTCCAACTCACAGCAGGAGCAGTATTTCATAGAACAGTGTAGACTGGAAGGGACCTTAAAGCTCATCTTGTTCCAACCCCCTGCCATAGGCAGGGACACCTTCCACCACACCAGGTTTCTCCAAGCCCCATCCAACGTGGCCTTCAAGACTTCTGGGATGGGGCAGCCACAGCTTCTCTGGGCAACCTGTGCCAGTGCCTCACCACCCTCACAGTAAAGAGCTTTCTCCTAATATCTAATCTAAACCTACTCTCTATGTGAAGCATTCTCCCTTGTCCTGTGACTCCACACACTTAAGTCTCTCTCCATCTTTCCTAAAAGTTCCCTTCAGGTACTGGAAGGTCACAGTTAGGTCACCCCAAAATCTTCTCTTTTCCAGGCTGAACAATCCCAATTCTCTCAGCCTTTCCTTGTAGCAGAGTTGCTCCATCCCTCAAATCATCTTGGCATCTTGGTGGCCTCTTCTGGGCTGTTTCCAGTCCTATGCTGTGGCCCCAGAGCTGGATGCAATGTTCCAGGCGGGTCTCACCAGAACAGAGCAGAGGGCAGAACCCCCTCCCTCCCCTGCTGCCCACAGTGCTTTGGATGAAGCCCAGGACACAACTGGTTTTCTGGGCTGCCAGCACACATTGCTGGCTCATGTCCAGCATCCCATCCACCAGCACCCCCCAAGTCCTTCTCAAAACATAAACTGACCTATCAGCTAACTTAATTTTATTCACAACTATGCCCGAACAGCCCTAACAACTGAGTTAAAAGAAAACACTTGCTTTTAGTAACATAATTTGAGAATAGGTATAAGTTAAAGGAGGACCAAGTTACTGAACTGGCACACAGTGTCACAAAAGCTTCATGAGAACATGAAGTCAAAACAATTGCTGTCTGATTCCCACAGCAGGCAATGCCCATTTAGAGCATTCCTGCATCTTCTCAGCACAACATATTTCACTTTTGGCTGCCCCGAGGCAACAGTTTGTGGAGGGATACCCTAAAATATTTCACTTTTCTTAGCAGCAAAGGAGGAAAGATTAACTACTACAGAGGTCTTTACAGAGTTAGGCTGCATCTGGAACTAAACTAGGCTGGATTTTCCTCCAGTACAGACCACACGCTCCATGATTAGGCACAATGGGACAAACCCCTGTTTTTATTAGAGGTATGTGAAACCTCCATGTCAGAGAGAACCCCTTCGATCGACACCGAAGTTTAGTTAGTCCAAAAAGACCAGACAATGTATATACAGGCCTTAGAATGAGTTGGGACTGTTCCTTCAGAATTTAAAAAATTGAAAAATTTTTGTGTTTCAGTGGCTTGGTATCTGTGTTCCACTTGGGGAACTTGGGGTAATTAATTACCCCATTAATAAGGTATTTCAGGATGAAAGGTAGACTTTGACTTCAAATCACAACTTTTATATAGACCAGTAATAGCCCAGAAAACTTAAAACCTGTTAAGAACAATTAGAGACCCTCCATAGTGTCACCTCCCTCAGAGAGGAAGTCCTCTTCAACTAAAATAGTTCCCAAAGTAAAGACAAAGTGAGACTTGGAAGCAGGAACCAAGTGAACCTATTGAATCATTGCAGAACCAAAATCAAATCCAGTATAAAGGATCATCACAATTTTGTATTTTATTAATCCAAATAAATGCTGCATTTTAGAGTTAGTAATATATTTTAATTTTTTCATTTTATTTGTGGGTTTCCATTCCTTTAAAGGTCCCTTGAGGAATCAAGCTAGAAAATCAACTGTGCTATGAAATCATAGGCAGCTCTACCTCCCGGAATAGTGCATGATGTAACTCAAAATGACAGCCTGGGCTGTGAGCTTAAGACTGTAGATTTCTGCAGCTGCTGAAAAAGCTTTCGAGTCAGGACTGAGATTTTAGAAACAAGCAAAACAAATACTCAAAACCCCTGGTGCTGGCTGAGCAACCTTCTCCCTCCATGTCACCCTGTGCAGCTGCTTCAGTGCACAGAGCCCGAGATCCCCCAAGCCCGGGGAGCTGCTGGTGCAGCCAGCCCTGCTCTGCCCCGGGGCGGGGGGGAGGCCCCGAGGGCAGCACCCTGCATTCAAGGATGGACACACACTGCTCCTCCCACCCCTCTGCCCACACCGCCCTTCTGTGCCATGGGCTCGGAGCCCAGGGAAGCAGAGGAGTGGTGCAGCACTGGAGCTGTAGGGCACTGCTCTGCAGAGCTCACTCATCCCAATCCCCCCTACCAGCCTTTTTAAGGAGCAATGGTGCTTAACACAACTGCTCTGCCTCTGCTGCAAGTCCACATTTTGCCATTTCATTAGTGAGGACAAAGTAATTTGTTCCTGGGATGGCAAAAGGTTGTTTTTCCTATTCTGCTCAGAAGTCTCGTGCCAGCAGAGGTCAAATTATGTTGTCTGGTCTTAATTTTGTTTCTTTTTCAGAAAGAAAGCATAGAAGAGATCAGTGTCTTTGTTCCTGATTGTATAAAACTTGTTCCTTTACAGCAATAACCAGGAGCTTGGGGTCAAAGCAAGGAGTCACATGGAGACTTACCAGACTAGGCACTAAATCTCATAAAGCTTTCTCCTCTCCTCTGAGCACCCCTCTTGGATCAGAGACATATCTGGGCCTGGGTATGTAACACTTCCAGTTCAGTGCAGAACTGCAGGAAGAAAAAGAAGAGACTCACAGGCCATTCACCAGCAAAGGACACATTAGAAGTTACTGCTGTGCCAGTTTTTCTTCCCTCCAACCAAAGTGTCCCCCAGAGGGCTTTTTAGATTAGTTCTCCAGCCCTTGTGGACCAAGTTAATCTCTATGTGCATGTTAAATGGTTAAACAAAAATTTGCTTTTTTTTTTTTTCCTGGCTGCATTATTAGTTCAGCAAGGATTTAATTTATGTCCTTGCTTTGGGATAAAAGAATAAAGAATTCAGAGAAGTGGGTTTTTCTGTGATATGCAACATTTGAAAAAACAGTGTCTCAGCTTTACAGCATAGCTTTTGACTTTGTAGTGTTCATTTTGCCTCACACATTTTCACAGTGCCTTTAATGCACTGTTTATATGTAATTTGATAAACTGGCTTTGCTGCCTTATCAGTTTCAATTGTAAATTCAACTTTTATTTATTGAAATATTTTACATATAGAGGACTAATACTTTCTTATATATGAAAAAATGCAACAAACCAGTGTTCTACTCAAGGGAAAGGCAAAAAAATGTAGTAAACATAAAAGTCGTAGAAAAAAATCAAGGATGGGATAGTGCTATGTTTTTAGAACTGTGCTAAATAATTGACCTGCATACTTCACAGTATATTAGGCAGATTTTAGAAATGGTATGTATTGATTAGAAGAGCAAAAACAAGTGTTCTGCACAATCTTGTCTGCTTCCAATAAGCTTTTTTTTTAACCTTATCAATTTAGAAAACTGTGGCATTCAACAGACATTTTAAAAATCTACAAAAAAAACACCTTCTGGTTATTTAATCTGGGGAAGCAATAAATTACAATATTTTGTCACAGGAACTGGCAAGCTCCTTGCTTAGCATTCATGCAAAATGAATTCTAAAACATGTACATAATCAATTCTGCACCATCTTAACTGTCCTTTGTGTTCTAAATACCAAGCATTTTTTTGTATATATTTAGATATGTTCAACTGAAGATGATTTCTGTCTTGCCTTCCTCAAGGCTAGAAATTCCAGCCATTTTTGCTAGAATCTAACAGTCTCTGTCTTACCTTTCTCTTGACTGTCTCAGGAAGCTTTGTATCAGCCCCTCACTGTGAGCACTGGTAGACAATTTATCTAATTGCTGTGTGCTTTAGAAGCCTATCAATATATGAAATAAGAAAACTACAATAGAACAGCTCTTGATCTTTTTGCAACATTTATCCTGTCAGCAATAATCAGAGATAAGAAGTTCTCCTGGGGGTTGTTTTTTTTACCTTGCAAAACCTCACTGCCTTCATTTATTGTTCATGTCAGTTATGCACAACTTCAGCTATCATATGATCAGAATTGTATCTGGAGTGTAGGACATCCTAAATCCTGCCCTGCAAACCTCAGTTATAAAGGTGGCAATGAGCAGGTGCTGAGGCAAAATGTACATTTTTCCTCCTTCCTATGCACTCTGTGAGATGAACCCCACAGTAACAGTTGCTGCTGCGGGTTTGGTGCCAGTGCATTGCTGGAGGACAGACAGAAGGGGTTTCTGGTGAGAACTGCCAGAGAAAAGTTATAGGAACACATTTTGCAGCTGTGAGCACTTGCACTTGAAAACTCTTCACTAACTAGTGCTTGGCACCTTTGCACTACAAAATCATTCCATGAGCTCCAGGCTACATCCCTTGAGAAAAAATGTACTTGAAAGAGAGAGAGGTGCAAAAAGTCTGCACAAGAGACTTCTGCTTGCTGTACAAACATGTATATTCACCAACACCATTTGCTTTAATAGTCATATAGAAATAAGGCTCTGTTCATTAAAACACTTCACAGCTGACAAGTATTCAAGCAGAATGATCCTCTTACATTTTAGAATTCAACAAGAAGTGTTATTAAACTTGCTTTGACCTCAGCATGATTTGTTTGTCCATGAAATAACCTTAAGACTTTTAAAATCAACAGTGACAATAACTCAATGAACACAGTAAAATACACACTGTGGAAGGACTCAGCTGGCAAGAGCTTCTGAAATACATATGAGAGGAATTTGGATTCTGAAAATGCACTGAATGCAAGATACTCTTGAAAAATATTCCAGTTTCTCATTCCATTTTTTTTTTTTTTGAGTTACCTGGAGACTTTTGAAGGCGACGGAGACATGCAGGAGTTGTACTTAACAACCAGGAGGATATGACACAAAAAAGTGGGTTTGCTACTCAAAGTAATTCAGCATCTAGGAGGAGAAGAATCACTGTATGCACTGCCTTATAAAGGCTGAGAATGCAGAATTTGTGAGTCACCATACACTGCCTTCAAACTACGTTCATACCATGTCATATAACATCGTGCACGCTCACCTGTCGAACAGAGTTAATTGTGAGTCAGGTATCTCTTCACATCATTCATTTCCTTCTCACTTCAGAGCTGACTTTCATTCTTTACTGAAAAAACCCCTCTCACAAGACAGTGATTAGTCTGACAAATTGCTAGAATAAAATACCTTCAGCCCCTTTATGGGACCTCCTCTAGCATTCATGACAGCTACAGCTAAGTGCAATACATTTTTTGGATTCCTCTTATTCCTTAGTGGCAAACAAGGAATGTCTTAAATAAGACAATCCCAGCATATGTTTACCTATTCAGTTTCAGAAACTCCCACATTATCCTTCAACAGTTAAATTTCGCTTTCAGTACAAAACACTGAAATATTAGGAAAAAAATCTCTCTAGGAATATAGGGAGCAGAACTTAAAACTCTGCCCAGCAGAGCTCTCTCAATTAAAAATAAGGAAAATGAAAGCTCCTATTTCACCTTTTAGTGGAAGGTTACCTAAATACATCCCTTTGATATAGGGGAACAATACTGAGCACCAAAATCATCTCTGCCTCTAATCCAGATGTCCATACAGTCAGCTTCCTGAGCTTCACTGCCTCCATCTGGATCGAGAACATGACTTTGTTGCATGTCTTTGTGTTCAGACAAAATTATTCCCAAGCTCAAAAGACAACTCACCTTGAAAGTGCTGTTGTCAGGGCATTAGGAACAAGGCTCCACACTCCAAGTGTAGCTGCACTGCCACCCTCGCTGGCTCAGTCTCTAGACTTATGCAGAACAAACAAACACAGGATGGTTTTGCTCTGAGGACACCAGCTATCCTCAAACATCACAGCTCTGGTGACAGAAAAATAGAAAAGACCACTGAGATTAGTCATCACATGAGATATACTTCTGCAAGTCTTCAAACACAAGATCTTGTGTCATGCTAACAGTACCAGGGGATTTCCCCAACTTTGTCCCTTAAGGAGATTGCAATAAAAAAAACTCCCTTCTCTCCTTTCTCTACTAAATAAGCTGCTCTGTTTTATTTTCTCTTAAAGACATTTTGTTTTCAGCTTTGCCAATCACTCTGAGTTTGTGTGCTAAGCAGTCAAGTAGAAAAAAAATACTTTTCTTTGTTCAGCCAAATTGTAACTGTATTACAACTGAACCATGATGTGTCAACAGTTTGTGTGTAACTTAGGAAAAAAAAAATCCACTCTCACTATTAAGATTGTTTGAGAAGATGATTGTTTTGATGGTGTTTTTTTTAAGGGTCAGGTATATTAGGTTAAATTCACAAATGGCATAAACCCCCTAAAGATAACAGCAGCAAACTGTTTCCTTAACTGGGCTATGCACTTCTGCTGCTTCTCTCCCTCTGTGGGTTCATGGTTTAGTTGCAAAGAGGAAAAATTTGTCTATTACAACAGAAGATGTTGTCATCCATTAATGTATTCCTAACCACAACTAAATCCTGGTGAAAAGATTCCTTGTAGTACTATGAAGACACTTGGACATAAATTATTAGGTAGTTTACACTTTAATACAGGAAGTGTAGCTTTAATATGACTGGAAGGGTATTCCAGACACATTCCATGGGCTCTGTTTCAATCCCTGAGGATTGCATGAGGGCTGCATGGGCACCTTGGTGCTCATATGTCTATATTCCCTATACTTCCCATGTTCCTAAGAATTTATGCTGTGGAAAGAGCTGTATATGCTACCAGATATTCCATTTCACCAGAAACTCTGCATCCCTACACCAAGAGTCATGGTTTGGCTTCTTGCCCAGTGGAAGAGAGGTGAAAGCAAACACAGTCAACTCTATAGGCCACAAGAGAGCAAAAGTAACCCAAGTTAAAATAAAAAGAAAGAATTAAAAAAAGTAGGCCTTCCAAGGTCTATAGAAGAAAATTCTCGAGAAAATTTATTGTCCTTACCAGAGGGGAGAAACTCTGAATGAGCAGTGGGCAGAACTGCTCATAGCCAGTCAAAGGAGCTGGATATTCCTCTCACAAAGACAGGTGTCCACACAGAGCAGTGGCCATGCCTGGTAAGGAAACAAAGCCACACCCCAGCTCTTGTATTCTGCTGTTGCATCTATGACCACCACTTCCATCAGAAGAGAAATGCCACTAAATGGAAGAATTTTCTTCCTCCTGACTTTGTAACCATTATGTTAGAAAGCAAAAGGTTCAGCATACAACTACTATTAATGTGGAGCCTCAATCTGTCACTATTACCTTTACTCACCATTCTGCAGCTTGCAGGCCATGGTTCACACCACCCTTCATTCAGCAGCAGATTTCAGAAGCACTGTGTACTTCACCATGTGTCTTTAGACCTCCAGGCCTGTCCTACCTCAACATACATTTAAAATTCTTTTCTTAGAAACCAGCAGTATCAGAGGCTCACTGTAAGAGAAGTCACAGGAGTCGTTTAAGGTTTTCGTGTATGGGAGAGTACTCCCACTCACATCCTGAAGAATGTGGGGAGGTTCAAACAAAAGGATCTGACCACATGTCTGAGACTAAACCAGCAATGCATATCTTCTTCTACCCACACCCTGCTCCCAAAACTCAATCTGTTACAAAACCAGTTCCTTTCCATCTGCATGCAAAACTCACTATTTTATGTTATCAGTCCCGCTCAGAGTCCAACAGAAAAAGCAAGAAATTGTCAGTGGCAAAGAGTGGCAAATCTTGAAATCATTTCAGTCATGGACACACAGAGAACACTGTAACTTTTCTATAGAAACATTTAGGAATACAAGTCCCTTCTGACTATTCCACTGACATTGTATCCTTAGACTTTAATCACATCATCCTCTCTCAGATACAAAACTGTACTGGGCTGCACTCTGTAACGCTCTGGTAATGTTTTCAAATGCTATATGCTGGGTTACTGCAGTCTGGGAAAGTGTTAGTCAGGAAATTATGTAAGAAATTAGCTTTAGTTTGTTCCTGCAATTCTGGCAGTTTTCCAGATCTTTATGTCGCTGACTGCATGTGATTATCAACAAAAACTCTGAGATCTTCTTGCCATGACTGTAATTAATTGCAATATTCAGGTACAGAGTATATAACTTGCAACAATCTAGGCCCAAAATTTGAGATAATCCATAAGAAAGTCAACAATACTTCTCTTCATGCCATTCTGGATGTTTCACCAGTCTTATTTAAAACTGCCTCTATCTTTGCTTTTTGGTTTTTCAAACATGCTTTTAGTTATTCCTAAGAACATTTATATTAGCAGGACAGAACCTGTTGAGTCCAACTTTAAAAATCCAGGTGATTTTAAAATAACTTCATATTTTTGTATCTCCCCCCACTACCCAAGAACTGTCTGCTTGTTAAAGCCATCATCAGTTGTGACTGCTACTTGTACACTGGTATAATTTCTTCCCTCTATGAATAAAATTGTTTGCTTTCAAGTGCCATTTTCCAGTTTCTCCCCTGATATAACACTGTATATTCTTTTCTTTGCCAAGAGAAGAGGAGTGGTTTGGGGTGTTACAGGCCACTAAAACTGAAATCTGCACTGGTAGGATTGCTTCTGAATAGTTCTATAATAAGTCATTGTGAATTTAACAATGGAAAGCACTACCAAAGCAGGGAAAGCTGTTCAAAACCTCTGATATTTTTTCTAAGAATCTTACTAAAATCACAGGCTGTTTCCTGCTTTTTAGATAAAAAACACAAATATTTGCAGGGAGATAGGGAAATAAAACCCATTTGCTTTACTTGTTTTTTCATAATCTAGGCTTACATTTGCCGCTGGGCTCGCTGTGCCACTCGGGGGGCGAGCTTGCTGCTC
This sequence comes from Edolisoma coerulescens, assembly GCA_013397115.1. Taxonomy (NCBI): domain Eukaryota; kingdom Metazoa; phylum Chordata; class Aves; order Passeriformes; family Campephagidae; genus Edolisoma; species Edolisoma coerulescens. The sequence continues at coordinate 209,653 of VWZW01002888.1, read as the reverse complement.
GCTAAAGTGCTCGGCTGTGGAACACTCCGTGGGTTCTGAGCACCTATAGCAAGGTGAGAATGGAGCTGTTTGCTCTGAGCCCCTCTCTGGGGCTGCCCAGAGCCCGATGGTAGCTTGAGCGGCCCGCGGAGATAAAGGAGGGGAGGGGGCCCTTGTAACAGCAGTCCGAGTTTATTCCCCGAACAGAGAGAGCACCAAGAGCCCCAAAAGCCGTCTGCAGCCACCTTTTGTACTACATTGAGAGGGGGGTAGGAGCAAAAAGACAAACCAATAGAGCATGTCGTGAGCTGACTGTACATAGATAACATAACAGGGGCATTAGGGAGGAACACATTTTAAACAAACCAGTGGGGATAACAAGACAGTGTAAGAGTCCAGAAACTCTTCTCGTGCCTAAGACAAGGGAGTAGTTCGGGGGAGGAGGTTCCCACCGTATGGGTTTTCAGGGACGAGGCCAGTTCCCAGCGCTGTCAGCATCGGGGCTGGACTCATCCTCCGAGCAGCTGTCCCCGGTGGGAAAATCCTCCCAGCTCACATCTTTATTTACTCTGAGAGCTAAAGCAGGCTGGGTCACCCTCACATACATTCAGCCACTTTTCACCTCCAAGACAAAATCCTGCATCATGAAAGAGCAAATTCAAAGGCATTCATGTGAAGTTAATTCCATTTGGTCACACCAGTAACACAGAAGCGCATGAGGAGGTTACAGCTGGGTAGTGCAGTGGAAAAGACAAACACTCAGAATTCAGCTAAGAAACCACTGAGCCTGTGCTTTTCTACTACCACCACTGGTTTTGTTCTACCGCTGCTACTAAAGAACCAGGCACAGCTGTGTGAAAAACTCTGTGCTGATAGTGGGGCACAGCCTGCTCATGCCTGGCCGCTCTTCCACTGGCAAAGGAATGTGCTCTTTGCTACTCTGCTTTCTGTTTCAAACTGGAAAGGAGATACTTTATATATATACAGTAAAACATAAAGAAAAAGGAATAAAATGTCCTTAAAAGTGCCTATGGGAAATGGACAATACAAGAACTCTCAATACTTTGTTATATTGCAAAAGGAGAAAAAAAATATCTTGAAAACAAGTAAGACTCATTGCATCGATAATTTTAAAAAGAATTATGATTCTATATTTAGAAAAGAAGTCAGACACTGGATTTCACAACCATATGTGGAAAACATTAAAGGGAAAAATGGATGGGATTGCCAAGGCTGTATGAGGCCAAGAATTGTCACCTTTTTTTTTAAACTCATCCCAAAACACTGGTGGGGGGCAGGGAAATTTCCCACAACTTTCCTCTCCAACTACTGCTAAAATTAATTTGACTGGCAATATGCAAAACCTGGCAGTGCTGGAATGATGCTGACAGCACCAGAACTAGCTGGGCAATTCTGGGACAGTTTCCAGTGTTACTGCCCATTTTCAGCTGGTTTGTGAATAAAAAGGAATTTTCAGTCTTATTATTCCAGTGCAATTTATGAGATTAATAGAGAGTAGATGGAAGAGCAAGACTTCCCTTGCATGGGAGGATTTTCACAGTCAATAAGCAGTGCACATTAGCCAGAATTTTACTGCCAACAGTAGAAAATTTGTGAGTATATTGTCAACATAAATAAAAATGAATAGCCTGAACATGCATTGTTACTGTTTTCTTCTGAATGCGTACGCCAAGAATTGCAAAAATGGTCTTGCTCACAGCCCTGAAAAAAATTACTTCATTATTAGTTTCTTCTTTTTTGAGAAAAGATTATACCTAATGAAAAGTCATAAAACTCAAAGAAGCCAAACAGCAGTTTTGCCAAAAGGCACATGGTCAGGTTGGCACTTCCTCTGTCCAATCCTTTGCACATCCAGAGCAGCACTTCAATACTGATTAATTGTCAGAATGCTCAAACAAGACACGCAAACAGAAATCCGACAGCCAGATGCTACAAACAGCCCTCCGTTCACTCAGATCATGGACTATCCTATCCCTATAGGATAATCTTGTTTTTCCCCAGTATTTTCAGGCTGAATAGTGTAACTTAAGTTGCATGTTCTCAACAAGAACATTATTACAATGCAGTGCATATTTACAGAACTAAGTACAAAGGTAAATGGATCATGGGACTGGGGAGGGGGAAGGAGCAGATCAATCCTTTGTAAGATTAAAAAACATCTTCGGATTTTCATTTGTAAACTATACCATGCAATTCCTAAACCTCCTTTTCATCCCAGTGTTTCCCAAATACTTTGTCCTTCTCAAGATTGTATTTGCCTCAGGGGAAAACCCAGCATTTCCACTGTTCAAGCATTACAACTTGGCAGGAGGGAAGAAGAAAAAGCATATTTAACTAAGTGAACCTGAAAGTTGCATTTACAGACTGAAATAATGCAGAGACCTTAAGACCAAGTGTCCTCCTCTTAAAAAAAGACCCAAAAACTCCACTGAGGTATTTAGAGCCACAGCTTGTCCTCTGTCTTCCTTTTCATCACTCTGGAGCATGTGGCTCCTTAAAAGGATGTCTGTGCAACCCTTCCCTTCTCCAAGACAAAATACGAGAGGGGTCAAATGACTCATTAAGGATCAAGACCTCACAGGCCCCACCACTGCTTCATCCTCAGGCAAAGAATGAGGACATGCAGAACTCCTCACAATGCTCCCATAGGAAGATTCATACTGAAGGAGTCAAGTGAATCAGTTGGGGAACAGACCAAAACCTGGCACCCTGGGAATGAGATTGCAAAGGCTTGGACTTTGAGAGGATAAAATAGATGGATTTAGTTCACATGTTTTCTTTCTCAGGAAAACAGCATTCACAGCTTATCCAGAAATGAAAGCAGTTCTGGGGTTCAGTCCCACTGCCACTACCTGGAATGAGGGTGCTGTGGCTTAGCACAGCAATACAATCTGGGCTCATGCACTGCTGGAGAAGTGGGGAGCAAACCTGCACACGTCAGAGCTCCAACAGAGATTTCACAACTAATACCTTGATATTCCCCTCAAAATCAGCCAGGATGGTCACATTTCAGAAATGACAGCTGACTGACTGATTTTCAGACTACCTGCCCTTGAGGTGACTCTTTCCTAGATGTGCTTTCCTTGGCACATTATAAAACTGCAAGCATTAGATATCTTGTGTATGTGTGCACAGAGAAAGGCATCCCCCATTTCCCTAAGACATATTAGTACAGGATGTACCCCAAATGAGTTCCTACATCACCTGCTGAGGGCACTGGCTTTAAGAGATTACATAGGATGCTCCTCCATCTGCATAAATATGGCATTTATCTGAGTCCTGGGTTTCATTCTAGAGTATTTTGATGGCCAGCTGTTATTCTGAGAGACAGATAATGTAAATAATTAACAGGCAGGACATTCTTCCAGCTGCTAATGCTGTAAAACAATTTCTCAGATGTCATCCCAGAATTAGATTTAATACTGATTAAGCACTTAATAATAATGTGTGGCGAAAGACAGACAACTGTAACAGAATGAACAGTGTCCAGGAAGTGCTGATTTTTATCTGCCTGGCTTTCTGCCTCTGCTGATGGCAGTCAATTAAACAGCATTTTTTGCATGCAGACAGCAGTTTTCTGCCCTTCCTCCTGCACTTCTCTCACATCTCTGTTAACAGCGATGGGCTTTCATTAGCAATGGGGCACCAGTAGCCACTGCCACAAGCCAAGTCACCCTGAGGTGTGCTCTGCTGCTCAGGAACATGTTTCCCCTTACAGCACACCAGGCAGGCTGGCTGTTCTACACAAAAAAACCTGTTCCCACCTGCTGGGCAGGCCAAGGAGAGTCATCAGGACACGCAGATCCATTCCGTGTACACAGCACACCTTCATGAGTCACCACATATTTCAGAGGTGGAATCCACCAGGTTTTGCTTTTCACACTCAGTTGTCAGAACAGGTGGACCCTTCCCTAAGGCTTTCTCAGCCCCAGGAGCTGAAGGAAAGTCCCCTGTCACTGCTCATAATGGAATAGAGAAGTTATTTCAGCCTTTGTGAGAGCCAAACATTCTGTAGGCTTCTGATCAGATATTGATACCAGTGATGTTGCTGGTACCGAGACAAACTCGGTCATGTCTGGGAAAACAAGCCTTCCTCAAATGTTTCATCAGCCAGGATCTGCATCTCATTATCACTTGTAGCTTGCCCAGGCTCTGGAATTAGTGAATGCAAGTTAATGAAGACTCTCTGTTTAGCAAAGAGATCAGTTCGCAATTAAAGCTACGTTCCTAAAATGGGAGTTGAACATTAGCATGTCTGTAGGGTTTTGAAGCTGCAGTTGTACCCAGGAGTTGTAGTATAAATGGACTTGAACACGTTCCAGTAACTTGTATAATTAACAAAGATACAAAGTTCTTTAAAAATTTAAAACTGCAGCCTCACATACTGTCTCCAACTCTGTCCAGTCACCCAAGTAACCACATCCACCCTAGTACAGGTATGGACTTCAACTTCAAAAGCATTAAACTGATTCTCATCTAGTGACATATTACGTTGACTTTGTTGAGAGCACAATTAGGCTACTGCTACTTGAAATCTTCACCAAAAGCTCTCCAAGTTTTTTTTAATGTCACTTTTGTCACACTGACAAAGCCAAAAATATCCTGTATTCTGTAAGAGCTAAGTGTTATGGATAGAGCAGATCTTAAGAGCTGAAGGCACTCAGCACTTGGATGCGGTTCCTGGAAAAGCTTCAGGAAGCTTTCAATAACAGTGTTGAATCAGTAGGTATCACAACTTTGCTATTATACAGTTACTCAGCTGATTTTTCAGTACTTACAGAAGCTCTGAATGTCTGTAAAATACTTTCTGTAAAACTGAACTACCAATTCCAACTATTACAAGGTTACCAGATTATACTTTTCTTCTACAGGAACATGTGCACTGTGTTCTGAGTGTTTGCACTACTGCAGCCAAACCAGCCTGGGGGCTGCACTGACCTCCACTGAAGTTCAGCACTGCATGGCAGTGAATAATGGTCTGTTCTGGGGCAAACACTTAAAGCTGAGGTAACTCCTCTCTGAACTTCACATATTAGATGGGAGCCAAATCAGCAGTCTGAAAATGTTGGTAGATATCAGTTAAACTCATTTTGTTCTTCAATGACCTCTCACTCCTAGCCCAGATGAAAGTGCAGCCCTAACACGTGAAATATTGTTCTTTTCTTCTAAAACTGCATTTGTATTATACTGCTGCTGCTATGGAGCTGCTGAAAATTATGAAATTCATAATTATTTTCTAAACAGAAGCCAGTCAATGGCAAAAATAAGAATCCTTCAACACTATTGACAGAGCTTAAAAGAAGAAAAAAAAAAGGCAAGTGAAAGAGTTCGTTGGAACATGAGAGACTATGAACTTCAGAGCTGTGTCCAGGCTACAGACTATCTAGCAGTACCTTGCCTTTGTAGGCTTTCTCTATATGACCACATAATGTAAAAAACCAAGCCCACAAAACCCAAACAATATAAAAGCAAACCAACCCCACATACAAAAAAAATCACTGGGGAAAAAGGCACCCGTACCCATCCCCCAGTGAAAAGCAGCTGTTGCTTACAAACACCACGAGGAACAAAAATCTCCTTCCAGGAAGCAAACAGCTGCACCTTGAGGGTGGAAGAAGTAGATGATACCTGCACGTGATAAATCTCAGTCTGCAGCCATCAGAACATCATCAGTGATTTCAAAAATGTCCTGTTTAATAAAACTGCATAATTAGGTGTTTTAAGTGTCCTTACTCTATCAAGTGCCTTGTACAGTGGTTCCTTTTAAACTGTGACTGGATAGAGGCTTGACTGTGCTGATAATCCAGTTATGCTTTGGGAATTACTGTGTACCACTTGATTAGATTAAGAGATAAAGAGAGAATTAGGTACCACTTGCCATAGCTACATCAACGTAGGCTTCTGTCACAGGCTTTGCTGTAACAGACCCCACAGACAAATTCTGAAGAGACAGATGATATAGGCAAGAGTGTTCCTTTGCTGTTTAGGTTGATATGTGAACAAGCAAGGCAGAAGTTCAAGAGAGAGAGATTACTCTTAGATTAACGAAGAGAAACAAGCTGGCCTAGCAAAAACACAAACAAGCCCCATTTCCAAAATGTTGTCCAGCTTCTGTCAGCACTGGAACAACCAAAATAAGCCACATCATCAGGAAACTATTTTTTTTCCTACTCTAAGTACACAAAATAAGCTGTGTTTGTGTTGGGGTGGGTGTGTGTATAACTTTTACCAGCCATAACTCTACTGCCATTGCTTAAGGGTAAAACAAAAGCAGCCAAAGGATGTGATCCCATAATTAAGGGACTGGAGCATCTCTCATGAGGAAAGGCTGAAGGAGGTGGGGCTGTTCAGCCTGAAGAAGAGATGATTGAGAGGGGACCTCATCCATGTGTGTCAGTGTCTGCAGGGAGGGGTCAGAGAATGGTCCAGGCTCTGGGGCAAGAATGAATGGGACAAGAGGCAATGGGCAGGAACAGATGCCCAGGAATTTCCACCTGAACATGAGGAAGAACTCTAGTGTGCAGGTGACAGGGCACTGGAGCAGGCTGCCCAGAGATGATCTGGAATCTTCCCCACTGGGAAGAACCGCCCGGATGCAATCCTGTGCCATGGCTGAGGCTGTCTGAGCAGGGAGGCTGGACCAGATGACCCCCAGTGGTCCCTTCCAATCTGACCCGTCGGTGATTTTGTAACCCACTCACACTATCACACTGCCAGACACTGCTTTTGCAGTTTTTACAATTAAATAAGCCATAGGTAAATGTCTGAACTCATTCTCTAACCCTACACTTCTATCTCACGATGAAAATCACAATCACTCTGCAAAATTTGCAGTGGGAAAATTACATGCATTGATTTTCTTTAAAAAAGACGTGCTTTTGGTGGCAGGAAGCTAATTTGCTTCACACCACTGCCCATTTTTCAGAGGTCTCTACTGAGTATTTTAAGAGTGATTCAGCAGTAATTCCAAAACAATTCTCATAAATTCTTTACCATGTATGGACACAGAAACTTCTACCCCCCCTTTTTTTGGAGCATGCTCTGCAGCTTACCAGATGAGTGTAAGATTTCTGATGCAACTTGAAAAAATGAGCTGTGTTCTAGGTTTTAAAATGATCAGTTATTTCAGTTTGGGTTTGATAGTTCACTGTTCAAGAAGAAATATTATTTACTGGCCAAAGGGCTGCAAGTCAAGACACCAGGCTCAATTTCCCAGGAGGGTTTAAGACCTGACTTGAAGTACTCATGTACATTTTATGTGCCTTATTTTCTGTTGTATACAAAATCCTTCACAAAGACAATAGAGTACAGGACAAAATGTACAGCATACATACACAAAAATAAACGTGTTAATAATAAAAACTTCTGAGAAATATTGTGAAATACTAAGAACTGAGTTTTGTTTCTATTCTATAAACCATTCATAAATATACATGGAGTTGTACTGGGAAAGGGAAGAATTGATACTGAAATGAAAGCTCAAGGCACACAGCTCTTAAATCTTCCAATGGATGAAGATAGATGCAATTTCTTTCCAGGAAAAAGTATAAAATCCCTGATTAATAAACTATGAATTAGTTAAATTCTCACTTATTTCATATATGGCTGTTGGATAGTTTAGTCTAGGATAATATACAATATATTTGTAACCAACTTCCAGTCCTGTTATTTCTACAAGGTATGTAAAAATTGGCTACATTAAGTTAGTTATATGAAAAAGGTATTTTAATAAAGAATCTATTGCAGACTTTAAAAAATCCCCAAACTTGTCATTTTCACTGTCAGGAGACTGAGTTTTAAAGAATAAACCATTGAAAATTGTGCTTGGTTTCGTGCAAGGATCCCTCCTGCCTCTCCACTACCTGGCTGGTAGTCTTTTATCTAGAGATGTGCAGGGGTTAATGCCTTGAGCAACAATTCCACACGCAACAGTTATGGATTTTAGTGGCAGAAACTGATACATAATACAAAACAAGCAAAAAAAAACCTATTTCTCTAAGTCACTGACCTCCCCAGATCCAGACACAGGCAGTAAATTAACAGATGGCCTTAAGGACCTAAGGATCAATAAAAGACATAAACCACGAATACTATTAACTGCTCAGTTTTGGGACTGGGCATTGATTTTTATTGTCAAACTGCATTAGTGCTGCAGGCACAAGATTCACTGCCAACTTCTGCTCTGTATTGATTGTGTTGAACAGCAATCAAGAGTTCAGTATTTAATGGGGTGTAGCTCAAACTGGAGTTCCCACTTACTGCACAGAGGGTTTAATCAATTACATCTGCCCATTACATATTCTCATCCACTCTGCATAACTGCTGTGCATAAAAACATAAAAGAATGATAATGTCATTTTGTTATCGTTAATACTCCATGAAATTGCCTTTACTCATTAATTTAGTAGCATTTATAGATCTTCAGCATGCAAGGCTTTAGAAGCAGTCTAAGGATTCTGTCAAAGATTTTCTCCATGACTGCTCATCCTTGCCACTTAGAATCACACAACTGCAATGAAAGAAACATTGAAGTATTGGAGAGAATAGTTCCCTCAAGTTACACAGTTGACTGTGACAGTCAACTTGACCTTACCACATGGGGTCTAATAAAGATTCATTTGCCATCTAGAATTTAAATGACTTCTACTGATGACAGTTACAGCATTAAAGATAGTAAACCCTCTCCCCAATACAAATAAAATGTACTTTCTCTTTGGCAAAGATGATGAAATCATCAAAATAAACCCACCATGAAGCTGAAAAATTACTACTAGAGTTCCAGACTTTGCTGCATATGAACTCCTCAAAACATGCATGAATGCTCTTGAACATGTAATTAAGTGAACAGAAATTCATTCTGTTTTTACCTTTGCAACCACTTCATGATGATGACTTCTGAAAATTTGTTACTACCATAAGAGCAAAGTAATGAAAACCTGAACCACTGCTCATACACTTCCTTCATCCACTGCCCAAGCAAAGAGAGATATTAAGTGCAATTATGTGATGGGTTAGATTTTACAGAGACTTAAAAGTAATTAACAATTATAGCTGATAATATGAAACAGAGGGAAACATTAAAATCCATTTGTGTGAAAAGTCAGCTGGAGAATGGTTGAAATATAAAGAAGATATGAAATTATTCCTCATAAATAATATGAAGCAAAATAGAATAAGTCATGACATACTCAAAATGTTAAAAGGAAGGAAAGCAAAGAGACTAATTAAGGCTTGGGGGCAGTAGATGATGGTTATAAGCACATGAAGTGACAGCATAGTCTAAAAGAATTTATATACACAGCTAAAAATCAGTACTCCAACAGGAAAATATCTTGCTTGATATAAAGTGAAAAGGATGAAAATCAGTTCATTAGATCAGGGTTTTTTCACACCTTCCCATCTATTTTACACCTTCCCATTTGACAGGCAATTGTGACCACTTTACAGAAAAGGCTGCTGATGAACATCCAGTGGGCTTTGGGGTTCTCAGATTAGCCAGGCTGAATGTTAGCAGACAGATGTGACAGTAAGAGTTTGGATGGTAAACTGTTTCTGGGGGAAAAAAAATGAAATGTGACTAAAAAAGAAAATTTGAAAAAATGACCACAAAAAAGAAGGAAAGAATGGTCTTGTCCTCTGAGTCTGCAACATTTGAGGAATTAGAAATGTAAAGAATAAACAGCAAGCAGCTTTCTGGCAAAACTTAGTTATTATGCTGAGGAAAAAAAGGAAATAAACTAAAGCAGATGTAGCATTTTCTATTTAAAAATGCAAACCTGTTTTTCAACACTGCTGAAACTGTTTAGCTCTTTCTCTTCTGAGAAGAATGTTCTGTAGACTGTATTTCACAAAGCAGTTTTTGAAATTGTAGGTGGTGATATAAAGCAAAACAGAGCGAGCTTCTGAAAAGAACTGATAATTGGCCACTGTACTGAGGCAAACTCCTACCCAATGCTGTGTGTTAACTACCAGAACTTACCATCTCCATAAACACAATTTCAAGTTTTAACAAAAGACACATTCAGTTGTTTTGCTGTCCTGTCAATGGAGCTAAAGCGGGAAAAACTCTTACCAAGAAGTGATACCTGCAAAGTGCAAAAGAAAATACATTTCTGGGAAACAAAACAAGAAAGAAAAAAAAAAAGTTAAAACAACAATGAGAAGGAAAGGCAAGAAGTAGAAAAAGAGCTGTCTGCTGGTTTTCCCACCTTCTCTGAGCTCTGTGCTAACTGATGCCAGGGGTGCCAACGATGATGTTGATCATCTACAGGATGAAGCAGAGGATATTTTTATTATATCATTTTACTGATAATAGAGATTGTGTGTTCGTATGAAATGGCAAATGGTAACAGCTGAGAGCCAAGGCAGGGGTTACTCATCCCTGTAGCCTTCCTCAGCTTCAGCTGGATGGGCAGCAGGCAGGTGGAAATTGGCTGGAGCAGTCAATACCCAGGTGACCCAAGTGAGGGCAGATCCTTCTGGGTGGGTTCTGCCAATAACTCCAAGAAGCTTCAATTAGCTGATCATGGGCATTGCCTGAGCTACTCTAATCAATAAACATAATCAATAGCACAGGTGTTCAGGTGTACTCTAGTGGTTCCCTGTCCAAGACAGCTTGTCACAATGAAGCAGCATTCCAGTGACAACTGCAGGAGATACAGGAATCAGTGCTTCCTGCCACGAGGGCTCCTTGGATAACCTAAGAGTAACCACTGTGTGGATGATTTCAGTTATCAGTCCTTTCAGTGATAAATAAAAATAAATATCTCTTTGCAGCTACACTGCTCTGCTTTCTTATTCAAGTCAAGTAACAATGGACAACTGTAAAACATGGAAAGAAGCTCAACTATTTGAAATGTGCACAAGTGTGACTTTAAAGAAGAAAACCTATGAAACAGTATGAATATCTCCCATACTGCTGTAAGATGTCTGTGCCTAAATACTGGAATGGTAAGTGCCTCTAAACACAAAAATTGATCAAGTGATCAAATTACCGAACAGATTATATCTTCACACAAAGTGCATACTCCTTCCCCACAGCCCTCACTCAAGAAGTGTTGCAAATTAAATTGCTACAAAGATTAAAAGAACCATTCTGCTCACACCTCACGAGGTCGGAATGGCAACTAACACGCTTCATTTACAATGAGGCATTATCTGCTGCAGGCAGGCTGACATAATCTGAAGGGTAATGACTTTTAGTTAACATTCTTCTGTGTATTCCTTTGCCACAGCCTGAGCCATCAGTGAGGGGATTCAGAGCCGAGAGGCTCTGGGGTTTCACTGAAAGGAGCTTTTTTCTGTGAGCCATTGAGATCAGGCACCAGAGCTGGTCAGCTGCAGCAGTCCAAGACTGAGCATGGGCCAAGAGGTGTTAATGGGTGAGAAATGTTACCAATGTGAGCAGATCACACACCACAATAACATTCATTAGAAATGTACTTCAAAAGCCCAACACTCTCACTTTTGTAACTCCTACCACCATGAGCTGGATTTGGCTAACGCCTGGTCCTCTCCATGTCTCCTATTTTGGATCACTGCAACAAACAACAAACTGTGAAACACTGTGTGCACCATGGGTCCTATTTCAGAACACTAAAACAAACTTGGGACACAATGTGCCTCAAGCACATGGAGCCAAGTAATGATTTTAATGGGAAAAACACCACCATGGGTCCACCAAGTTATCCACCAGTGTTAAATGCTTGGATATGTAACAAGCATGAATGCAAGGCTGCTGCATCCCCTTCGTGTCACTAGGCAGCACAGAAAAGGAATCTAATCCCACGTACTGAGGTGATGACCAAAACCAACCTGAACATACCAGGGGAACCCCAAAGCTGCACGTGGTTGTTCAAACTTCGTAGAGGTTAAATTAAAAGAGGTTAATTAAACAAGCAGGTTTCGGCAGATGATCAAGTATGGCACATTCACAAAGGATGGAAAAGAGCTGGACAACTGATACAGTCAGAGGAAAACAACACTGCCTTTCAAAAACATTTAACTGCTCATACCATCAGCAAAAAAAAGCCATCAAAATTTGGCCACTCTCTCAGACACATTCCACTTCCTTTCATCTGGAGTGAGCTCTCCTTGGGCTCCCATGGAAAAGCAGCTTTTTATTGGACAGGAATAAAAACAAATAAACTGTGAAGCTAATATAAAATTCAGCTCCTCTTAAAATCTCAAAATAAGACCTGTGCCCTTCCTCCACCCGCTGAACCTTGCCAGACAAGAGCTAAGCAGTATTGGGTAATACCAAGCTTGAAGAATGAGCTTTTCAGGGCAGAATATCTTTGTTCTTAATTCCCAAAGCGATGTTACAAGTTACCTTTATAAAAATTAGAGAATGATAGATTAAAAAATAAAAAGCCATCATCTTGCAGCCAAATTGGAGCACGCTCAAAAGTCAGTCTGGAGACTTTGCACCTGAGTCACAAGCAAACTGGGAACTCACTTTATTTTTTATAGCACAACATGGAAATTATCTGTGCTGCACAGGTTAAATTATTCTCTCTGTTATTTTATACAATCATGCTTTATAAATGAAAACTTGGACTCAAAACACAAAGGGTATGAGTGATTCTATCACAAACCATACTTTATAGTAAAAAATAAATGAGCTAAACCAGCATCTATACTCTCCCTAGAAAAAAAAGAAAGAAAAAAGAAAACATTAAAAGACAATATGATTCAGCATCATTTGCTGCATATCACTACCCTCTGCAGAGGCTTCTCTGTTCCTTCAGGCATCCACTTTCACAAGAGGATAACAGGTTGTTCTCTGTCCCTTAGTTTCTCCAAAACAATAGCAGCAACAATTAAGTCCTGTCCACATCAGAGATGCAGCAGGGCAGTTCAGAAGAGAAGCCCGTGTCAGCAGGCAGGGATTAGACACTTCACCCTGGGTTTAGGAGAAAGTGCCAAAGCATCCCTTACACCAAGAAGAAGAGCCCCATTTCCAGATGTAGCTGTGCCTCCATTTGACAAATGGGCCACAGGGGAGGGTGTTCCATCACTGGGATTTATTTCTAATCATGGGAGGGAAATGACTGACACCTGGTGAGACATGAGGCCCAGAATGTGTCATTGCCCACCTGTGCTCATACTTACATCATGCTAAAAATCCTGAAGGACATGACAGCCTTGTTCACATTCCTGTTATAATCCCCAAAATCCTGCAGTCAACAAGGACAAGCTTGCTGAGAAATTAATTTAGTCAAGCCAAATGCCTGTCCAAGCATGGATGCTGCCATATGGTTTTCCATGTGATACATCCATAGCTCAGATTTTCACCTTATGTACTTGAAGACACAAAGGAATAAACACACAATTTTCTCACTGATGTGCCTGCTGGATTCTGTCATCATTGGTAATATTATTGTCCCCAGCCAATAACTCTTACCTTCTTATACAAACCTTTGCAAATGAATTTCTGAACTAACAACAAAAACTGACTCAGAGCTCAGGCTCCCCATGAACCATTTCCTGTAAGGGACACTCACAGAAGCATCACTGGTCTGCCTGCTCTGTGCATGGCACAGCAAGATCCTGGACCTGACCACTCCTTGCTGAGGAGCTTTTCCGGCACCTCAGGGCTCTGCAGGCTGTGCAGAGCATTAGAAGATCACAACACTCTTTGTTCAAACCAGAGTAACATCTTAGACCTCATTTACCACAATGTTCTGAGTGCTTGGTTTTATTTTTAATGTGATGAAAAGCCAGAGTAAGCCTTAACATACATCTAAGTGACAATCAGATGTGCATCTCCTGAAAATCAGATTCTGGGGTGAGTTGTTGAAATAGAAGAAGGAAGAACACTGAAAACCATTGGGAAGGAATGATGACAGTGGGGGTCTTCTTGGCTTTCAGGAAGCAAGGAAAATATTGGGAAAGAATGAAAACACAAGTTGGGTAGAAAAACAATGCTGAGGGCACTCAATGGTGAAGAGGAGGTATTGGATATGCACTGCACTTTATATTGAAAGAGTATTTAAAGCTGTGTTTGCTCTGTAAAGAACATGAAAACTACCTAAGAGACAGATTCACACCTCATTTAAACAGACATCGAGACAGATGCTGAAATAAATTGCAAAATATGTAAAGCTGGTACTAACATTAAAAAACACATTCCAATAATCTCATCACTAAGACTCATAGCAGGTGATTTCGTGAAGGCTGAAGCAAAAGTACTTCACATTGTCTAATCTCAGCTGCAGCCCTCAAAAATTCTTCTCCTACAGTCGTGGTTTGCTGTGGGAGGATGTGGGGGCTGTAATTGTCCCACTGAGGGTTTTTGATGGATGATTGTATTTCAGATATCTGGACCTGTGATTCTGTAAGCCTTACTTTGACTTATCATTACATTAAAAATAAAATGAAGCACTCAGAACACTCTGGAAAGAGATGTGAAAATGGCTGGTCCTAAAAAGATGCACTGCAAAAAGAAAGGACAGTTTTTAGTTTCTTAATGTAATTTTAAATAAAATTAAAGATGCCAAGTAAATACAGTGAATTTTACAGAAGTCTTGGATGCAGGACCACTTACTATGAAAATTAAGTGGAAAAATCTGTAGATCCTCTATGACAGGAGGAGTCCAGCAAGTTTGTTCCCAACATCACCTTTCTACATGGATGTTCCTAAAGTGATTGAAAAAAGAACTGTCCCAAAACATTCACACAAGCCCTTTGCCAGAGGTGACAATCAAAGCAGCCAACCCAGACACAGACCTGCTGTGCAAAGCCTGGTACACAAACAGAAATGGGTTTGTTTTCACCTGATGCTGAAATGGCTTGGTCAATACATGGTGAGGAGCAGAGCTCAGTTACCAAGTGTTAAACAAGTCCATCTGCCAGAGCTCTTCTCTCTGAGCCCTTGGTCCAACCTGAGCGCTTGGGTAATGAGCAGAAGGTCCACAACAACCTAATTTTAGTCTTGGTGTCATAATCTTTGCAATCTGTTGTTCTTAAATTGTGTTTAACCACCATAAATGGAAAAAACAAACAAACCAACCAACTGCCCAAATGGCAAGACCAGAAACTGTTTTGATTACACTGTTAACTCCACAGACATCATTAAAGTTACTCCTCATTTTCAAGTGAAATCAGCCCCAAGCTATTTAAAGTTGACACGATGTGCACAGTTGAGCACTTTGTGAAATGAACAGATCAATAACTGACCTGAAAATGGTATTTAGGGGCAGAATTCTTACTTGCAGAGCTGTCCTATTGTCTCTTCCTTCGGTACTGCAGAGCACGCTGACTACTTTCTGTTTACACAGAACTTTCTACACTGAATGCTGAACTCTCAAATCCACCTACTTACCACATGTCATTTGTAGTATGCAAATGCCAAGCCACTTAAGGTGCTGCTGTTTTTTCAGCAAGTGACATTTTCAAGGCATCCCCACAACAGCACGAAGATCATTTCACCAGGACTCGGGGGTTACCATTTACCAGATGAGAAAGCAGCAATGGTTTGCACTCAGAGACTGCTCCATGCTCGTTGGGAATGGGATGACACAGGAAAATCTGCTGGTTTGAAAGGGTATTTAAAACACACACAGCTGTATTTTAAGGTTTCAAATGCTTATATTATACACTATACATAACAGTGATAGAAATATTCTTAAAATCTAGGCCTCCACTCTGCTGCTTCTCTTAACAGATGCTACCCTTACAAAGCTGAAACCAGCCAGCCCTGGATACAAATTCATACCAGTCAGTACCTGACTCATGTATACACTGAGTTACTGGTTTGGTTTATTTTGTTTCAGCTGCTTTGAGAAGCATCAGGTAACTGTTTGATGATGTTACATATGTCATACATATGTGTTCCAAATTAAATCTGTACCAAAAAAAAGCCAGTAATTTTTTTAGATTAAACATTGGAAGAGGAAATGAAGTTACATTCTTGGCCTTCTTTGATATGAGACTTGTCCTTTTTTTGAAATATTCATCAAGCAGTCAGTTAGCTCAAGATAATGCCATATGTTCAAAGTGAAAAAGCACTTCTTCCCCAAAGAGCAATGTTAGGACTACTGGGGCTGCAGAAGGAAGAAATATTTGACTCCCTGCCAGTCTCTGAGCTCCCAGCACAGCGCTGGTCGTGGCTCTGAGAACCAAGCTCCACACCAGAGCAGCTATTTATTTTTGTAACCTTTTTCACAGTTTCCCAACTTTTCAACTCACACTATTATAAAATTTTAGCCTTCCCATCTTTCAGTTTGGCTACACCTTTTCCCTCAGCAGAAGTGGCTTATAAATGAGATTCATCATTTTACTGCACACTTGTAACATTCATTTTGTAGCATTAGCTTGTGTATCAGCACCCAGGAGCACTTACATTGAACAAATGAGCCAAGTTTCTTATTTATAATTCATTAAGTCTTGAAGGCATTTCCATTTGTATTTGCCATGAATTCAGGGATCCTGGACGGAAGCCTTTAAACACCTTTAGTCTTTCAACTCAATCTTGTGATCCATAAAGCTCCTTTTTCATCCAAAACTTCTATTACCTTCAACTGATATTCTGACATATTAGTTCCAGCCACTGCAAACACTTGAGGGGTGTGGAATTGATTGTACAGCTCTAAGTCAGTTAAGAGTGTGACTTCTTTTATCCTAAGGATAGAATATAAATCCTAAGTAGAAGCTCTGGTGTTGTAAAAAGCCCCTAACACTGGTGGCCGATTTGCCTTGTCAACTTGGACTATGAATATGGCACCTGAGAGCTTAGTTCATCATCAAAGCACAGAATACACAAAATTAACTCCAGGCACACAGGAGGCTCCATTACTCTGAAGTTTCTCAAATGGCAAGGCACCAGTAAACAGTACCATTTGTGGAGCACTCTCTGTTAAAGTGTTTTCCTGGTGTCGTACACACACCCATCAACCCTGGGAGCTTAACTTTAATCCTGCTTAGGAACAAAAATATAATCTCTTTCTTAAAAAAATAATGATGATTTAAAAATATCATCATCATTCTTCTCAGTCTTGACTGGCAGCCTATGCACAGGCCACTGGACTGGACAGCATCGGGCTGCATCTCACCCGCACAGAGGAAATCCTAAATGCTCAGCACAGCTGATTATATCACGCTGTTCTAGAGTTACTCATCCTGCCCCATAAAGCTTCTGCTTCCAGCTAAAAGCACATTTGTTATAAATTTTTCCAAGACAACTCCTGGGAGAAAACAACACTTTCTTTCTCTTTAGATTTTTAAATAAAAAACCATCGAGCAACCAAGCCAAGACAGGAGATACACATCTGACAGTTTTGAGATATAACTGAAATTGATACCTTCTAATTCAGGCCAAGGTAGAAAAATCTCCTAAGTGTTATGAAATAGCCTCAGCACTATGTATTTTTAAATGTTTTTTGACGTCCCTTATTTGATGGCATCCCATAAAACCTGGTAAATTAGAGCATCAGTAAAATTCTTGCCAAAAAGATGGCAAGAACTGTGCATTGGAATCTATTCCAAACAAAATCCTTGGTGTTTAGATACTCTTGGCAGTGTCACGAAGATTAAAAACCCTGTTACATATCCAGAAACCAATACATCTGTGAAGGTAAGGAAATGATACACAAAACCACATCTCTGCTTGCCTGGCCCCAAGATGCTGCTGCCATCTGGGTTTGAGCCATGAAAAATCCCTTTAGCACCTTGCCTGCCTTCCTCAGCTCCTTTTAGAGTTGTTTTGGTATCCATGAAAATGCATTGAAATCTTTACATTTACTGTGTAAAGGAGTTCTTGGAGACTCTGAAAACATCCTTCCCTTTCTGTCCCTCGTTACTGGTGATGATCTGTACAGATCCAGCCACACTGGAGATCTGGCAAAAAAACTCCTCTTTGAGGCTTTTCAAGGCCCCTCACCTGCATCTCTGCTTTGAGATGCTGCTTACAGTTCTGCCTCTGCCCCACAGAAAATACTTTTCCTCCCCTGAGGAGAATGTCAAAGGGCTTTGTGATAAACAAGTGTGGGTGGGAGCCTGAGGCTCTCCTCCTCGCTCCCAAGATACAGCCCAAATCCATAGCCAGCTCCCATGCAAAATTGAAAACATTATTAAAATATTTTTGCAGGCTGCATCTGTTTCCAACACCCACAAACCTGCTCCTGCCTGATACTGCTGCCTACTGATGTGTTTCAGCTTCAGATAGAAATCATTCTAGGGAAGAAGGGCCAGCAAGGTTAATGACAGCTTCGATTATTTGGGTTGAATATGGATGGAGTTAAGGAACTTTCTCTGTGTGATGGTGAGGTCTCTTTGCATGTACTTTCACATCCAGTTTTAATAAATAAACAAGCTCAGCCTGTGGTAGTAGACAAGTTCATTACTGCAAAGAAAACTGTCACATGAGAGCTTTTGTGACTTTTCCAAGACCATGCAGCACCTTCAGCAAAATTTATTGGGTTGCTTGTTCTTACTGATGCCATTTGATGTCTTTGGGAGGGCTGGATGGTTTCTGTCCTAGGGTAACTCTGACATTAAACAGGCCTGGACTTCTAAATCTGTCCATGATCCAACTAAAACTTTGAAATGACAAATTTTGTTTCTGTAGCTCTGCTTCTTAGACATATTCCACTGAGTCTAAACATATCAGTCAATTTTTCCAGTTGCCCAGGCAGTGGTACAATTATTAGAAAGTTAATTCCAGAACCACTGCACTGAAATTATTTTTAAGAGTTATTGACTTATGCAAATGTACATTGTCAGCTTGGATTCATTACGGGTATTGAATATCCGGTATGTATTTTCTAAATCATGTTGACTCAATTTCATAGACAGCTTGGAACTGGAAAAATGCCAGGAGGTGTTGTTAAAGTGTACAGGACATCACAGTGTCATTTTCAAAGTTTTCTACAACTTCTGCTATTTACATAATTATATGTGAGCCTTTTTTTTCGTGCTGCTTCTTTTGTTATTTACATAATAATTAAAACTGATGCTTCCTTAAGTGCAGTTTGAGAACATTGTAAATAAAAAAGAACATAAAAGTCCAGTCCAATGGTCCCTCTCACTAACAGTTCCTATTATTGCTGAAATGAAAAAGTTACAGCAATCTGGACAGCTGTAATTAAAAATCTTCTTTGATGTTCTTTGTCAAGAAAAACAAGAGAGTTTAAACAAGAGATTAAATGCAGCAGGGGGAAAACAGGATAAAGCTGATGTCATTGTTCTATCAAAACATCCAGGTTTATGTATTCTTCCCACACAAACTCAGGAATGGGAAATGGATTTTTCCCCACATCCTAGATACTCAAGGTTGGCCCTGCTTCAGCTGGGAGGCTGGACTTGATCTCCCTACCAACCAAATTATTTCTGTTCTAATCCCCTTCTCAGAGCACTCCAAAATGGCTGGAAACTGCTGGATAAGGAAGGATTCCCATGACTAAAGCACCTTTCCCACAGTAAGGGGTTCTTTTGCTCCATGACTCTACAATTTAATTTGTTCACACCCACATTCTATTGTAGAAATGGGGTGAGAGCAGAAGGCAGGGTGGCACGTTGTGCCATAGCAATGGCAGCGGGCAGCCACCTGGGATCCTGCTTCCAGGGGTCACAAAATAGGGAATGTCAGCCTACAAACCAGTCACAAGCTGGAAATACTTGTGCCATGATTTAAACTGCTGCTTAAATTCCTAGACCAAGTTTCAAACTGAAGATACACTTGCTGAGAAAAAGCCTCCTCTGCTTAGGATCAGGCTGTCAAAGAAACGGATGTGAGCAAACAGTGAGCAGGTGACTGCCACAGGTAATGTGATTGAGTGGATTTCTACATTTTGTTCATTAAGGGCATTTTCCCACAATGTTGAAGAATCTCAGCCATGTCAACCCCCTTTCATAGAGTCTTTCCTTAAACTCTGAGGTCTTGATATTCACAGGGAACTCCAACACAAATTCAGAAGGACAAATACATCCGAAGATGGAGCAAAGCCAGCAAGTAAGAGCAGTTTCACTGTTGCCTAAATTAACAAAAGAAATACCTCACAGAAATACATTTCTTTTTTTCCTCCTCACAGCAAGACAAGGGACAGTTCAGTTTCTTCTCTTACTCTGGATTTGCACAAGGGTAAGTAACTCTGGTAACATCAGTTGAGTTATTCTGGCATGAACCCAGCGTAAGCAAAAGCAAAATTTAGTCCCTTGTTTGTTCTTTATAAGGTGCCTGACCCTCCGAAGCATCAGCCTGTTTGGAAACAATCCCGTAGCCTTCAAGAGAGGAAGGCAAAAAGATCTGACTTACATAAAAGATACAAGTATGCCAAGTAAAGCTGGTATTGCTTTACGTTTTACTGACATGAAAAGATGCTGAAGCAAAACAAAGAACCCAAACCTCCATATGGCCTAGAAAGAAAACTCTTGATGGTTGTATTCTACTACTGAAACTTGCTCCCTTACTTCTGGGAAAACTGCTTTTTTTTCTTTTTTTCTTAAATGGAAACCACAGTTCTTGCCTAACTGCTTCATGGAAGGATTAAGAGTTTTGATAGCTATTTTAAATTGTTGGATTTTATGATAGGTAAGAAAACATCTCTCTCTTAAGTTTCTTGAAGCATGGCTGTTGCAAGAATAGCAATGCAGTCATCCTGCGTGTCATGGCAAGCTCAGCACAGGCTACAGTACATATTTTGTAGTCTAAAAGTAGCACAAAGCTTGTTGGTTTTGAAGTGAGGACTCAAAGAGGGAGAGAGGGACAAGTGGACCTCCTTCTGTAAAGATTTCCCCCCATGGTGCCAATCCATGGCCTCAAATTCCTTTTCCAGCTTATTCCCTTGAGCAGATTTCTTTATCAAACAAATAGGAAGAGACAGCAACAGCACCAGTGATGGATGGAGCATAAATGATCCACAGACCCTTCCTCTTTCTCCCTGGGGATTGAGCTCCTTGACAAAGTCTGAATTTGCATTTACAGTCATATTCCATTTGCGGGACTTGAGAACATCCGAGCTCAGTCATGTAATGTAACACCAGATCTTTTTTCTTCCTCTTTTTTCAAAGGAAACAGGACTAATTTGGTAACTGTCGTGGTTCTGACTGCCATCACTCATCTAACTGCTTATTTGAGCCTATTTAGTCATTTGGACCCAAACTTCCCAAGTTTGACAGTGTAAGGAAACCGTCTCTGGAACGCAGACATTGTCTCACATGTGGATCTCCTGCTAGAACTGAAACTGCAGCGATCAGTGACCTCAGTTAAAAGACCAGTACCCGTTTCCTTCATCATCTCAACTGTTTTGTGCATTTCTTTGTAGAGATACATCTTACTGATATTTTGGCTACAGTAGAAACCCACTATTAGCAGAACCTAGTCTTTAAAAAATAAATTTAAAAACTGATCTTTCAAAAAAGTGCAAGAAATATTTAGATTGAGAAAAACAGCACACCTGAACATCCCAGAGACACGGGAGAAAACGCAGCTTTCTACTTCCATTTAGCTCACCACTGTAAATCCTCCTCCTCAGACACTGACAAAGCATTCTGGCTCCTGCTGCTCCACAGTTCAGAGATGCACAGAGCAGCCCTGGTACAGCACAGCATCATTGGCACATACCTGCAACACTGGAAAATGCACCAACTTCAGGGGTCAGACAGCATCAATAAGCTCTCTGCAGAGACTTCCCCGTACTGTGACAGTGACATCTCTATTTGTGGACATCAAGGTAAGAAGTCCTTATAGAGCATCACCCAGTGAACACCAAAGTGCAGTTCAGCACTAAGGGACTGGTTCTTGTCTCACTAAAGGTTTCTGAGCTACAATCAAATAAAAAGTCAAGCAAATTTCTTTAAGGGCGGCTCATCAAATTTCACTGACTATAAGTCCCCAGCACTCTGCAGCACATGATGGCTCTGCATTACACTGCATCTGCTATAATTTAATCAGAAAATGCAAAAGAAGCAAGAAGATAATGGTCCATTTTAGTAGCTGTTCAAGATGTCTTGATAAACACTGGCATTTTTTAACAAGTTCCTCAGCACAGCTCTTGACTGCACTTACTGGGATCTTCTCAGTTTTCAGCTGGCAGTACCTTCTAGCCTTACAGTCACTCAAAAAAGCTCACACCACTGCCTGATAAGGCATTCTTCCCTTATCCCATATCATCAATACTATTCGAGCCCCTGAAGCTGCCATATGTTAGTGGTTCAGCATAGTGATAAATTGAAGGCAATGACACCAATAAGTTATTGTGTTTCTTCCTTTACAGTTATTTACATGAAATACCTGTAGACCCTTACAACAGTAAGCTCTACACAACCATCCATTTTAATTATTAGAATCTAAATATTTTTGAGACAGAAGTCTTAGCTGCTTTGTCACACTTTTCAAAATCTCAGCATATCACAAGACAGCCTCCCATAAGTAGGCAGAGCAGATGAAGCAACTGATATAAGATCACAACTGTACTAGAAGAGGACCAGACACTTTATGAGATCAGCTGTTTCCTTCACATTTTCACCTCTCCACGGTGCAGTTAAGATCAGAGTAGATCACTTTTCAGTCCTGAAAAGTCATATGTGCACACATGCTATTATGAAGGCAGAGACAGGCAACAGAAACACAGCTATATTAAAATATTAAATAGCTATAAACATCCAAAGAAGCTGGAAAGAAGCGATCACACACAGGACATGTGCAAAGGCCACACCTCACCCAGATCAGGCTGGGCCAGCTCAATGCTCATACAGCAGCCAAATGGCTGATTTTAAGGAAAGATGCACACTTGCTCCTAAAAAAACCCTGGCCTTGCCACAAATCTTTGGTTATGAATAAATAGAGAAGTTGCTGAGAGTTTCAACTAGCATTTGTACGGCCCCACAAGGATTTCTACGAAAACCATTATCTGAGAATAGCAGCAACATGTAAAACCTGTGTTTTAAGGAAGGATGATTGTTCTCAGAAATAACTTAGCTAGGGGCTAAAATAGATTATTTCCTATGGCAGCAACTGGTGAAATCTTGCTAAAATGTTCCAAAAGTCTAACCAGAATGGACTAAGAACTACTGACAATACATCTAAAACATAATGATGTCACAGCCAAGCCACTACACCTCATAGCATTAAAAACCACATAGTCTCACACAACTTTGCTCTAGTAAGACTATAAATCATTGCATCTCTCCACCTTCTCTCTGCTTGGGTACATTTCTGTAGGGAATTTTTGTTCCCTATCCCCCCCAATCAAACAAATTAAATATTTACTATTGGATCCATCAGAATTATGAATTAATATATTTGTGTAATATCCAGAAACTGGAACACTCTCAGAGTACTGCAGCAGAATCCATGTCAGAATTAGGTGTGACTGTAACCAAGGTGGAAGCTCAAAGCAGGTTGCAGATCCACTCACAAGTCTCCCCAAGCTGATGCTGGCTCTACACAAAAAGGATCATTAAAATGAGGTTTTTAGAAAGTTGATACACAAGCAAGCAAGAAAGAATGGCATAGAGCAGAATTAAATGTGCTTCTAAACAACACTAACAGCTTTCTCCACATAATCCCCACCCCCTAGGCCAGAAGGAGACGGAGACAAAAGACAACAAAAGCTTCAGGGAAGATTCTGATCTAAATCATTCCTGTATGCACAGCTTATAAGTTAATAGCTCTATTTTTATACCTTTGAGAAGAGGAAAAACAGATGAAGGATTTAAACATTTTTACAAAATGCTACAAGTAAATGGCTTTATTTTTCTCAATTGTGTTTGCATTATCTATCATTTTTTCTCACTTTCTAATTCTTAGAGATTTAAAATATAGGGTTGAGTTAGAAGCTTCTAATTACAATTTTTTTGGATAATGTTTCACACACTGAGAGTTCACAGAATAAGGTTTACACGAGAAATGGGCAAAATGCCATTGTTTTGTGTGCTCAAATCCATTACAGTACAGGAAGATTAGAATGGGCGACTGAAAAGACAATGTGAATCTCTAATACATAGCTAAATAAAACTAGAAGTAACCCCACACTCAATGCCCACTTTCCAAATATTGCTATTTGCTCATCTGTTCTTGAAATCCAAGTCCTTACTCACAAACTGGAGGAGAGATTCTGTTTTTCTCCACAGAACGTAAGCCTGTGTAAGAAAGTTTTAATGCTTTCAACTTTTGTGCTGTTGTAATCCTAAAAATAAACAGTACATTTTGTAACAGCTTGTAGTCTTATGACAGGAGATGGAACTCACCAGGAGATTCGAAGCAGAGCCATTTGAAATACTTTTCTTTTGTTCCAAACCAACACTTTTTCTTTTCAAGCAATTCTTTGGGTTGTGATGCTTCAGACTTGGAAATGAGTGTCATCCCTGCCAGCACCTTGGGCTGGAACCTTCTACCATTCACGGGGGGATCAAACTGGTGCTGGTTGCTTTACCTCACCTTCACACACACTGATCTTCACAAGGCCTCAAATTAAAGTCAGGCCTTCTCTTTTCCCCTTTGGTGACAGAGAAAAACATCTCCTCATTCCGAGTAACCTTAGGGCAAGAGAGTGAAATTTGTCCTTCCCACACAACCTGTGCTGTTCTTGATTATCTAGAGATGTACATTTGTTTTAACACCATATATTGAAAGATCATGACAACCAATACCATCTGAGAAAGCAGTTGCCTTTAAAGATTGGTCCTGTATCTAGTTTTTTGAGTCAGACTTGTTTTTTTTTAATGTCTTACCATTACCAAACAGACCTCAACGCTTTGCCCCACGGATCTGTGACCCTCTCCTTCCCAGCTCTGCAGTAACTACTGACAGACCCTAACTTAAGTGATGCTCAGGCATCTGCACTGGATCAGAAAGCAGAGATGTGGGTTTTCTGACATTTTCTGGACATGGATGACTCCTCTGACTCAATTTCACTTCCATTAATTACTGCCTACTTCCCCATACTCATCTGCAGCTGAAATTGGAGAAGGAGCTTTCTCCAATCTTTGAACCACCAAACAACAACCCATTACCAATGGTTTCTTCTCGGGCAGTTCAGTAACTTCACCAATACTAAATGCACCTTACACCTACACAGGACATCTTTGACCCTTGGACATTCCCTTTATGTCCATCTGCCTTTTGTGAAACGACGAGCAGAGTGAAGCTGACACAAACCGATTGCCTCGAGACACCAGCAGCCTGGCTTGGCCTGTAATTTGTATTCTTGCACTGTTACTGCAGGATGATTGCATAGCTATTTGCCATGCCATAAAAAGGTACAAGAGACCAAGCCCTGCCCTTCTTGGTCAGTGCTGACCCTGTAATTTGTGGTGGAAACAATCCTGGCCTAGCAGGAGGGGTGTGATGGGCCACGCTTAGGTGTTCTGCGCGTGCCAATAACGCGGAGCGGACGGAAACGTCACCGCACAGGGGAGGAGAAGGGCTGCTGGCACAGCTCGGCCTGGCAAACCTTCCAGCTCATTAATCCTGTGCTCTCAGCCCTGCTCTAAAACTGTGTTTTCTCCACAGTTATTCTGCATTTAAACACGGCCTTGCCATGCCCTGCTATGCACCGCAGCACCAGGGGCCGTTCAGTGGCACAGCCTCAGCTGCTCCAAGGGAAGGGAGGTTCTAAGGCATTTAATTCAGCCAAACCATCAGCACAGTTCCTAGAAATACATACAGAGAGCTGAAAGCTAAATGCAAAGACTTTTCTTAAAGAACAGGTTTCATAACTAATTCAAGATGCTTTCTAAAGTAATAGAAAAAAATTAATGAAGCAAACAAGTAATGAAGCAATATAAATAAGTAATGAAGAGCAATTTAAACATACCTAGAGATGATTCCTGTTTCAAATAAATTAATGACCTTCCAATCACACATCCTTTTATTCATCCATGATTATAACTTTATTTTCTTCTTTCTTTGCTATTCTATTTCTTCAAACCTTGAAAAATTAGTTGGAGGTGTTGGCAGCTGAAAGTAAATATAAATTGCATAACAGATCAACAAGCCATCAAATATGTGGGACAAATAGATATACGTTAATGCAGTTAAACCACAGGTAAAAGCTGTCCAGAATTCTTTTATTTTTAGTATTTTCCTCTTTCTTTATTGTGTGCTTTCCTAAACAAATAAAAATAGCATAGTAAGGTGAGTGACTCTACAAAGAAAATATAACAACAAAAAATACACAGCTATCCTGAGGAAATAAATTGAACAGAAAGGCAATTTATTAAGGAAGTTAAAAGGCACTGAAAAAATGTCTGCTGGAAAAAAACAGGCTGTGAAAAGGCAGAAAAGAGTTCCATAAACTTCATTCTGCATCTGTGCAGAGATCACTGAAGTAAATTTTAGTCAGAAAATTAGGTTACAAGCTTTTTCCCAGCTCTCTTATTAAACACACCTATAACATCACCAAAAAATGTTCAGAGCTGAGGAGAGAGTATTTAGTTTCTAATAAGTTCATGCTTCCTACCATGCTATAATCAAGGCATTGTCAGCAGTAACACAGGGCAGAATCCAGAAAAGAGAATTGGATTTTCCATTCCCATAACCTTCAAGAAAAACAGCTGAGAGTCTCTGAGAGTCACAAGCCATGTATTTTTGCTACATTATTGCTTATTATCATCATTAAGTACATAAAGTCTGTTAAGGGAAAAAAAAATTATACTGTGGAAAGGAAGAGGGTGTCAGTACCATGAAGTGCAAGTGAACAGTTTGTTTCAGGGCAGGAAAGGAAGGGAGGAAAGAAAGGGAGGGAGAGAGGGAGAGGGGGAGAGGGGGAGAGGGGGAGAGAGAGAATGTGCATGAAAATGGTAAAGCTTATTCCACTGAAAATGTAAACACAGCACAAAATGAAGGGTGGTTAATTCTGGTCCATTGTGATCCTTTAAAAGGTTAGACTATGGGTTTTAAAGTACCAGTATCAATTTGCATATGCTTATGGCCTAAATCAGAAGCTAAACTCTCCTGAAGTACTGGAGACCTAAGACAATACCCCAAAAGATTACCCTGAGAAAGTTCCAAATGTTTGAGAACAGCTCTTCTGCTGGGCAGGTGTTCAACTGTACTGAAGTTTGTTGCCTTTTTTTCAAAGAAGCACTTTGAACACACCACTCATGATGTTCTCTTTGCTCCTTTACAAAGTAAACTTTGTTTCCCCAGGCAGTTGGTCTTTCAGGCTTTGTTGTCTTTAACTGCATTTTAAGCAGATATTCGCTCTGTGATGCTCTGTGTGGTGGAACAGAACACACATCGTGACATGTTCCCACTGTACAGAAAGAAATGCTGTGCTAATGTAACCCACTGCTCAGTGCCTCCACAAACAGCAAGAGGCTGCTCTCTAATGCCAAGGGAAAAGACAGGAAGAGAACAACTGTATGAGTGAACAACAGAGATCTTGCAGAAAGACATTAAGCCTCTTCACAGTGCTCTTGAAATAGAAAATTCAGTCACAAAGAAGACAAGACATGGCTTTTAGATACTCTGAAAACAAAAGGTATTTTTGCTTGTGCACCTAGAGCTATTTGCTATTCTACCTCCCTATCAGCTTCTCATCAAAGACTGCCTACACAAATGCTTGATAACAATAGGATCACAGCAATAAGAGTATTCATCATTCCAGCTCAACACGAAACCAAAGTAGGATATTAAGCAGAAACTGCAGCCTGAGTTCTGCACTCAGAGTGTCTGGCTCAACACTGCAACAGCTTCAGCCCAGGTACTCCCAGTTCACACCTTTGGAGAAGTACAAATCAATCCATGGTTCAAACCTTTGCTAACAACTTGTATGTTATGCATCTACATCTCCAGGCCAGCGGGAGGCACAGCCAGTAGAAAATATCTGTGTATGAAAAACACCATGGTGAAATAAACTGTGGCATACAAGAACTGAGTTAATCTGAAATCCCAAAACAATTTCGTTTCCTACAGAAGGATCTTGGAAAGATTAGTCTGCAGAGAATAAGGAGTTAAGCCTTTAGTAGTATTTCCAAAGTGGCATTGGCAAGGGCCCTCCAGAAGAGGGGTTAATCTGTTAATTAGCTCTCACTGTCATAATGAACCACCTTCCACAAGAGAAACTGTCCCTGCCTGACAAAATAATACAGCCACAATATATCCAGTGATACAAGAAATGAAATGGTATTCACTACAAGCAGCTGAACTTTTCTCAGAATCCACTCTGACAGGTGACTTAATTCCCTTAAATATTTATTCAATATTGAAGGAGCAACACTTTGATTCTCCAGCAGCTCTGGAGATAGTTTTCCAGTGACTGAATGAAAATACAATGAGAGTCTTCTGTGAAAAATGGAAACTGAAACAATACCATGAACTCTCAGTAAAGTTTCATAACATATTAGCAGCAAAGTCAGTTTGAGCTGGGTCATCTGTTGTGTCCATGTGTGGCAATGAACTAATACCAGAACAACTCCAGCTGTGCTGTAAAGCAGATCAGTAAAAAGATCAAGTGTTCATTTCGCTTTTTGGTTTTGTTGTTGTTTTTTTTTTTTTAAAGAAACACCCACAGTTTTTGTGGTGGTTTCAACAGTCTGGCATAGATCAGCTCTACACAAAGAACAACACAGGAATGGCTGCTGAACTGAGGGGAGGGCAAGCAAGTGAACTGTCAGGGCAGGTCTGCCAACCAAACCAGTAGCTCATGAAATAACTCTATTCTTCTCAGCAAAAACTGGTATTATTACATGAAAGGGTAGATGACTAGATAATAATATTGTTCAAAGTGATGGACATTAAATGTTGTCTCACTCAACATCTCCTCCGTAATAGGGAGGATAAATCTTTCCTTTTAGTTCATAGAGAAGATTCTGGGAACTGGAATGGATTCTGGAGGTATGATGTCCTAGGTCATGCAAAACAGAGAAAGTAAGGGGGTTTTCATTGTTTTTAACAGGTAAAACCCCTTTCTAGCTGAGATTTTCTGATCTTGGCTGCACATCATTTGCAATGTGTAGAAATCTAATTTAAGGGGGTAAGAAGTACAAGCACAGCACAGAAAATACCTCATTTTATAACAAATCTCACAACCTTTGCTGCCCAAGTCCACAGCCTCACCTGATCAGAAAGTATAGAACTTGCTGTATCACATCTGATTTTGTGAAAGTCAATATTCTCAGCAGAAACTGGGATAAAAAGCACCAGCTCATCCCCAGTCTCTCACTAGACCTCTGAAAATGACAAGCTCCACCTTACTCACCAACAAACCACCCCTGTGAATTTGGTATTATGGAAAGTTACCAACACTCCAATAATTTCTTAATTCCTAGCTTTAAAATGCCCAAATGAACCATTTCACTAATTGTGTGGTCTGAGGGCCAAAAGACATAATGCTTCCCCTTGGTTTTGCTTTTACCTCCATGTCTCCAGCTAATAGTGTTGTTGAATGTGGTTAGTGACAATGGCACTTTATCTCAGAAAACTGTTACTTAAAAGCACAGTTGTGTTTTTCACGTTCTTCTCACTTCTAGGGATGGATTTCTGTGGCGAGAAGAACTGAAAACTGCTTTCATTTTCTTACTCAGAAACATTAGGGCCAAAGGAGAGCTTATGACACAAGAAAAGACACTGATTTCTCTGAAAGTTTGGCTTTGGTTCTATGTTTGTGTGCATGTCCCTCAGGTGGAGCTAATTTCTATCCCTTGTTACTGTACATACCTGTATTAGTAATTTTCAGTCTTGCCCTGCTCATATTTTGATAGCAAGCAGCTGCATTATCACAAAAATATCTCTCCAAAGAGATAAAGGGGAGAGAAGAGGTCACCATGAATCCAAAAGATAATGATTGCACAGAAATATCTCTTCTTGGAATCCTGAAGTACAGGCCTTCAACAGAGATGACAGGGAAGTCTTCCTTTCACCTATTAAGAACATGAAGAGTCTCAAATGTTTAGTTGCAGCTGCTTTGGAACAAAGGTAAGAGCAAGAGAGAAATTCTCTCACCCAGACTTAAGCTGTCAGAATGGAAATGAAGAGAAGAAATCAAAGAGAAAATACTCTATGATAACACCATATGACTCACAAGCTTTAACAAACTCCCTTCAGAAATGCTCTTAGGCAGTGTAAAAGCTCCCTTGTCTTCCTCTTTTCCATTTACACATCCCAAGATTTGCTGTGAAAGGAAACACCGATATTTTCCTCCAAATCTTTAGGGAGAAACAGCTTCATGTTTTTGCAGCTGCACTTGCCAGAACACTGTTCCCACCAGTCCCGTGGCTCTTTCCTCAAATGTCCCATAGTTCAGATTCCTTCAAGGGTAACTGTCAAATCCTCATATTAGTCCCCAGGACACAGAGACATAATCCCTGTCTTAAAAGACTTCAAATGATTTTCCCATTTTGCAGTTGGTACAGCTCCTGCTACATAACACTGCCAAAAAACTTAACACAGCACAGTGACCAAGCCAAAAACATAAATTCTTTTCTGTTTGTTTTTTTTTTAATTTCAGGACCCAGAAGCTGTCAAAGGCATATACAATCTGTTCAAAGCAGCAGCTGCGCATAAATGCCTTGAATTTAGAAGTTGCCCACCTGGACCTGTGTTGGGGGCTTTTAGAAGTTCCTTCACAAAGCCCAGAGCATCAGAACAAGGCTCAGCACCTGAGAACATTTTGCTTTGTTCTCCTTGGCAATGTTAGCACGTTTATCCTGGCAGTGCTCACAGAACAGCCTGGCAGTGTTCACCCCAGAAGACTGAACCTCACTAAAGACAGCAGTAAGAGGAAACAGCCCCCTAGGCCAGGTATCTCCAGGTATCTTTTGCTTGACTCTGCCCACATAAGCAATCAAATCTAGTAAAAGGTTAAGAATAGGAATAAAATGGGTACAATTTAAGGGTGGGAGTAGGAATATTACAAGATGACAGCAAGTAAGACACATCTCTACTTCAGTTCTTTCCTCTTGTAGCTACTCCAAACTTAAAGGACTGAAAAAATAACTGCAATACCTATGAAATGCTACCCCTGCACATGAAGTTAACTAGGGTTAATCTATGATGCCTGCCTCACACACTTACACCTGTGCAGACATGCTGACATCTAAAAAAGACTCGTTTACTGTGCTGACTGTATATAGGTTTGTGAAAAATAATTAGTATTTTTCAGCAATTAAGACTACACACAATAATGCTATGCAAAGAACATTCAAATGTTCTTCATCACAGGTCTGTTCTGTTGGAAATTAGAAACAGTTGGAAGACTTCAGATTGTGCTGAAGTCTTTTAGAAACTCTCAGTGGCTAACAACTTACTTAGAAGTAACAACTTAAAAATCAAAAAAGCCTTGGTTGCCTCTGCAGCATTGACCTGCATGTGGATGTGGCTCAGGAGCACAGTGCACGGGATGTGCTGGCAACCTCAAAGCTGGTGCCAGACAGGAATCCTGCTCCTGAGGCAGAGAACTTCCCGCAGTTCCCTTCACAGGTACTGCAACCAAAATAGTGCCCTCAGTATTTTATAGCCCCACAAAGCACTCCAAGGGGTTTAGTCATCAGTGTGTGACGATGGACACACCCCTCAAGGGCTGAAAATGAAAAACTCAGTTCAGGACTCCTGACCCAGACCTGGTGAGTGATGCACCTACTCTCCATCAGCAGAGAGATTTTATTAGCTCCAGGTTTCCCTGCAGTTATTTACCCAGTGACATCCGAGCCCTCCTTAACGAGCTAATGATTATATGATTAATCTGCATAACCCTTGACTCGAAACAACTCTTGTCAACTGCTGACAAGAGCAGTTGACAAAACTGCTTTCCCAGCCCCTCCAACACACAGCAAGTCATGCAAAATAAATTCTTAAGAGGCAGTAGGGCAAGGTCATTTGAGCCCTTTGTATCACCTAATTCCAAGCGTATGTATATTCATCCAGCCAACACAGCAGAAAATGCCTTTGCTTTCTCCAGAAAAAAAGTGAAACAAGCAAGTGACCCTTGCTTCAAGTAAATGGCAGCAGATTACATACCTGGCAAAATGTACCGAAATTAAACTTCAAATTGTAATGAAGCCTGAGTTTTATATGGAATCATTTACCAAGCCAAGTTTTAGCAGAATCAAAAGACTTAAAAAAATAATAAATAAAATCACCAAAAAGCCCACCTGGTGGAATCCCTCCACCCATTTTTAAGCTTTTCCATAAAACTCATGTGGGACTTCTCAGCTTGTTGCCAGCACAGACTGCATTAATCTGAGCTTTTCACTGTTCTTTGAAAGGGTACACCAAGATAAGATTTCCAAGAAATCACAGCTGGTGTGTTCACAAATGAACAGCCAAAGCACATATGAAGAGAAAGATTCCTTTTAATCCCCTCCATGATATCTGTTTCCTTCTTTGTTAATGAAAAACACAGAACACAGATCTGAGCTTTTCTAATGATGTATACACCATGCCTAAAACTGATGGTATCAGAAACTCCACTGCTTAGCTGCAATTAACTGTGATCTCCACTGCCCAAAATCATCTCGAGGATAAGTGCTCCACATCCTGTTTTGATTGCCTTGCCTGCTCCTGTTTCTGTGCCCATGGATAAAGAACACTGAAGAGCAGCATGGGGAAAAGCAAGAAAAATCCAAAACAAATTACAAATAAGAAAACAGAGTCATCACCTATTTCCCTAGAATATTCACATTTTTCTTTTGCTTCTCATGCTGTAGAAGAAGATTAAAGTAGAACTAAAGAAAGCAGCATGTAATTTACAGCAGTTGTATTAACGAAAAAATACATATTTCTAAGCACCTCTCTGTACCCAAGCACTGCTTCCACACAGTGGTACTGCAGAGCAGCTTTAAACCAGGACAGTAGAATGGAAAAGTAGATAATATAACTAAAGGTTGCCCCAAAACCTCTTGATTACTTTCCTAGGCACTGCTTTCTTCAAGAGAATTTTGCAGAAGTCCTCAAAATAAAGATGTAGGATAGGGTGATACAACACTAGAAAGGCACATAATTGGTACACTAAATACATTTTCTGGCAACTCATCTCAAATGGAAAGAGAAACAGAGTAAGAATATAAACAGGCAAAGCCCATTCCCTTCTGGAGATTAGCTCTGATTTTATTTCTAAAGGGCCAGACTGCTTAACCATGTGAATTTGTATTTTTACTGCTGACAGATGAAGCTGACACCCCTTACAAGGAAGGCTTGAGAATCCACTCTTAGGTATTTATTTTCATAAACTATTTAGCCAGAAGGTTGTTGCACTGAATTTGCAACTGTGCAGAAAGATCCAGACAACACTTAAGTTTGAATCCCTTTCTAGCCTGCACATAACCTAAATGCCTTTTATAAAAATTGATTAATTTTTAACCAAACGTCTTCTTATTACTTCATTCTGATACACACATTTAAATTTTAGTTGCCATCCAAGAGAACTGAATATTTATTCAGCAATGAACTCTCTTTGAACTCACAATGTCCAGAAAGGTTTTCTGGCCATTGCTCCGCTCAGAACGGTGTCAAAAGGGCACAGACTTAAAGAATCTTTTCCCACAAGGTGTGTCCCTTCCCGGGCTGTCATCTGACAGACACATGAAAAACACCCAGTGACCACAGAAGAGAATAGCTTAAGGGACAAAGGTGACAGCTGTACAAACATATTTTCAATGCCAGGTTTATGCAGGGCAGTGAAATGCTTGGTTCTTAACCTTCTGAAGCCATCAAATATAAAGTCTCCCCAACTGTTTCCAAGAAAAATCAAAGGCATAGAGCTCCAAAATGTGACTTCACAGAAAAGTCAAACATCTTGGAAAATGAACAAGGCAGATTTTGCCTCTGGCGAATTGTACAGAAACCTCTTGACACTGCCTAAAAGGCTGGTTTGGTTTTGCTTTCTGAGTTTCTACCTCTTGGCTCTTGCTTGGGAAGGCTCGGGCAGATCTCAGTTTTAGCCTTCAAATTACAAAGTGTCCGTGGTGTGTTTGACACGGCTCCAGGACAGCGATGGCACGCAGGCTGCCCTGAGCTGCACAACGTCCTGGCACCGTCCTCTGCCAGGACACAGCCTGCCACTCCTCTCCTACAGGGATTCAGAGCAGAGAGAAAAGAGGAAAGATGTAACCTAGAGGGGTGAAGTTTTGCCTGGTGTACAAGGGAAAATAAATTCATTACAAAAACCAGAAGGAATTAATTTAGTGCACAAATGGGGACTCCCTTTGGTACCTAGCACCTGCAATAATAAAGAAATAGCTGAGGAGTTAGAACCAGGTAAGGCCAAAAAAGACCCTGATTTCCTTGTTCATCAGTGATGTGTGTTAACATTCAGCCCACAGCAAGATTAATTTGGAAGCCAGTTGCTTAAAAGGATCTACAAGTAAGAGGAGGGATTTTCCACCCATCCAAATAGAAACCAACATCATCCTCCCTTACTTATTTTACCTTAAAGAGCTCCAGGTTGTCTGTGAACTCGACTACAGGAACAGAACTGGAGTAAAAACTCCTGCTGCCTTCCACTGAAACCAGTCCAGGACAATTCATGGGTTTTCAGTCAGTTTTACTGAGGCTGAAGTAAATGACAAGAACACACAGCACAGCACAGGAGCACGACTCTATGGCTCTACTACTGGGTTTTCCTGATGCTGTTTTAAGCAGTGCAATTCATTTAATGAGGAAAAACATGGAGATTTGAACAGAAAACAAGGTACACAGCTGAGCTGGTCAAGAATATTTGATGAAATACGAAATAAGACTTTTAACCTGACGTGGGAAAAAACTCAGCTGAAGGAATAAACAAAATGTAAATACCAACTTACCTGATACTAACAGGTGTTTTCCTGTAGTTGTCACATTGCTTGCATTGCTCCTGAGTCACAGGATGAAAATCCCTTACCAGAAAAATCAGGTTAATAGGAGTATCCACATGAAACCAGGAACGTTAAAAAGAGGAAAAAAAAAATATTTACACCTGAGTCAGCATCAAGAAGACTGAATCACTGTCAGACAAACAAGGAAGTTAGGAAACTCTCTCTGACAGGTACTTTCTTTGGGAATTTCCTCTTCCATATAACTTGAGATACTTTAAATCAGCTTTTGTTGCAGAAGCTGATTAAAGGAACAATCAGGGGAAATCAAATATTCCTCAAAATTAAGTATTATATTAATAGCATTAATTGACAGTGTCCTCTAAATGCAGTCTCCTGACTGTTGACATATAGAGTGATAAATTCCTATCACAATTATTTATTTGATACATAACAATGCATTTATGAACATACATGGCTAGGACAGTTTGCCCAGCATGCACATTATAATATTATTTGGGTTTTTCACATTAATGCACTCTCAAGTCTTTGCAAATTACAAAAAACTTACTCTGCTGATAAAGAAACTTAAATGCAGATAATGTAAATTAACTGCTCAAGGTGTATTGACTTGCACCTTAAAAGGTTTTCAATGTACTTTGAGGAAGACATGGGGGTCTATTTCATTCCTGGTGTAGAGGACAGTACGTGGCCCTGATAACAGAAAAAATAGTGGTTTAGGAGTATTGAATCTGGAAACAGAAAGATTCACCCCAGTGAAACCACAAGAAAGGAGAATCAGGACAGTAACACTGCTCAGTTGTCTGTGAGGAATGCTGGTATATAACTTGCAGTATATTTTATCCCTTTTACTATGAAAGCATCAGAGGACTTTGTTGTTGTTACGTTAAAAAGAGGATTTGCTTTAGTTGCTGCTCACGCTTGTCCTCTACATATTAGACTAAAATACATGTTTTTCTCTTCACTCAGTGGTTCATCCCTTTGGCTCAGAACTTGAGCTCTTTACAGCTTAAAGAGGTCTTCAAGTAAGAGAAGGGATTTTTCATCCATCTGAATAGAAACCAACATCACCCTCCCCTACTTATTTTACCTTAAAGAGCTCCAGGTTGTCTGTGAACTCAGCTACAGGAGTCAACACAACTGGAGCAAAAACTCCTGCTGCCTTCCACTGAAACCAGTCCAGGACAATTCATGGGTATTCAGTCAGTTTTTTAGTGGTTTTTAAAAGTGGTTTTTAAAAGCAATTGCTCTGCATTGTTGAAATCAAAGGATGGAACTCTCATAACATCACTAAAACTCCTCCATCATCTTCACCACCTTAAATCTACATTTTGGTCTCTGGCCCACTGCACTGTACAGAACTCTAGTTCTACACATTAGGAAACCTCCATTTCGTCATGACATTTTGCTACTAAGTTTTTATGGCAATAATTAAAAGTAATTTTCAATGCCACTGAGTTAGTTTCATTAAAATTAAGTATTTCTAATCAAATACATAAATCCTTCTTGAACAAGTGTGTCCGTGCACAGGAACAGAAGAAAATACAAAGCTTTCATGGCAATTTAGGCAGATGGAATACAGAAAATATAGTTATTAATTTTAATCTGACTGAAGTTCACAGAGCATTCCTACCAAACCTCAACATTGAAGGGAAAGAATAAATTATTTCTCTACTGACTTCTGCTTCAATAGGATATAGAAACCAGATGAAAACATTGCTTTTTATAATCACTGGGCTAATCAAACATTTTTGGCAGACTCTGTAGCAAATGAAGGACTATAAAAGAATATTTTAGTCTTCTTTGAAAAGTGTATGAGTGAGGAGAAATGAGATTTTTAGTGACTCACTACATATTTGTGTAACATTAATTAAATTTGTCTAGGCAACACTTAGGAAAAAGAAAGCTTTTGTTATTCCAAACCTTTATCTTTTAAATGGAAGTATGAGAAATATCCATCATTCACGCTCAGTTTATTCTTGAAGAATCCTAGAGCTGCACTTCCAGTGCTAAGGAGTCTAAAGTAAGCAAATGGACAGATCACAGGTAATGAAAAAAGGAATCTCTCAGTTCCTTCTGAAAGCCTTTCCATGCAAAAACCCAATGATTTGCATTAGTGATGTCCAAGCCTGTGATGTTACTGCAGAATATTCTGAGTTTTAAAGTTTTTTCCTCTGAAAGAAATTACTTCCTTGCCTGGAAGAAGCATTTCAAGTATCCAGCCAGCAAAATCCATTAAAAGGGCCATAAAGGTACTCTCAGGTCATTCTGGCTTGAGCTGGATTTTCTCTGCCCTGGTCTATAGATTTATCCCAAATCTCTCTCTACACCCTTATGAAGGTATTGATGTAAACTCCACTTCTCTCTTGCCTCCCTCACCCATTATGGTCAGGCACCTGTTCTCTTATCAAAGGGCATGCTTCCCTTTTTATTTGTATGAGCCTCTTCCAAAGAGATTTTCATCTCAAATTCAGAAGCTGTAATATTAACGTGCCCACTCCATGCCATTCATTATCTTCATTACTCAGCCAAACATTCTCATTTCCTGCCCCCTTAGAGTTGTCACATCTTGTCAAGTCATGGGATTTCAATTTACACAGGATTGGGTGAAAAGGGCTCCTTTCAGGCACAACTACGGGAAAAAACATAAACAGTGGCAGACCTTTTTCCTCCCAAAAACTCAGGTGTCAAATTCAAATGACCACATGACAATGTCACAAAAAGCTTCTAGCTAACACATCTGTAGGATAAAAGTTAGCCCAAACACACTTCAACGATTCAGAAAATAAAGAACTCCCTGCTTTTCGTACTTTAAGATAATTTTGTTCTAGTCTTGGTTTCTAATAATTTGAACAGTAAAATTATCATCTGTGATGTTGTGCTTGTTTCAAGCAGAACTTTCAGTCATTTGGCAATATCCAAGTACCACAGGGAAGAATCATGTCATAAAAATACGACCTGTCACATATCTGTAAAGGCTCATTAAGTTTGAATGTAACAGTATTAAACATCCTGATTTTTTTTTTCCCTTTGCTATTTCAAATGTGTTTCTTTTGCTTACAGTACAGCACAAACAGAAAATTAAAGGGTCCACATGAGTGGTTAGGAGACTAAGTGTACTCTGCAAAGAGCATAATAGGATTAGGAAAACAGTAGCATTTCTTGTTCAATAGGGAGCAAGGAGACTGTTTATGAGGTTTGGGGGTTACTTGATCTATTCAGGAAAGTGTCTTAGAGAGCAGCAGCTGATCACAAGTGGAAGGCGTGGGGCACAAGGGCACATAAAACATGCCCAGAGCACAAGAAGGAGCAATTCATTCCTTTCATCTCTTCTGTGCTCTATTCCAAGAAGAGATTAATATCTCAACAACTACTGCAAACTGACTAAAGGAAAATACTTTATCCCATTCTCCCAAACTTTACTCAATAACTAAGGGAAAAAACCAGTAACAGAACCAACAAAAGTTTGGTAAAGAACACAGGACAAGGCAAGGAAGTACGATAATACGGATGCAAAAGGATTTTCACATTTAAATGAGACTCAGCCTCATGAATCATTAACATTTCCATCTCACAAGCACAAGTTATCTCAAGACAACTATCTAACTGCTTTGATGTTCTTTAAATGGGACATAAATACAATTCCTTCTATTACATTGCTGCTGTCAAAGACAACCTTTGTGGTTGGTTTGGTTTTTTGTTGTTTGGGGTTTGGTTTTTTGTTGTTTGGGGTTTGGTTTTTTGTTGTTCGGGGTTTTTTACCCCCTGCAGTTACATTTTCAACAGCTACACAAAGCAGCTTTCCCTTCACAGAAAACAGCAGAATTTTAAGCCTAAATCAGCCCGTGAGACAAAGATAAACATCTTCTGCTTCAAGATGGAAATCATTCTGATTTTGCAATTGATGATTTGTAAAGCTACAAGCCAAGTGATGAAACCTGACACCACAGACAAGCACCAGCTCCTGACAGAGTAAACAAGCTTCAGCAGCCACGGAACTGAACTCTGCACTGTGTTTCCATTTGCTGTCCAGCTTCCTTGTGGATAAAAGCACTACATGGATTGTGATACATGCCTGAGCACCACTGGTTTAGATCATTTTCTACAAAGCATCTCATTTTATATGTTTCACTTATAATGCAAATAAACAACAAAAGAAGGTCACCAACACATGACCTTTTGTCTAAAGACAGTGTATGCCCTTGCCAGGAACTGCATTCCTCCAAATCCCCTGGGGACTCTCTGCATGAATGATTTTGCATCTGAAGTTCCTTACCTGTACTTCACCTATATCTGAGCTAACGAAACACCAAAGCTTAGTAAGTTACTCTCGATTCCAGCACTTGAAAGTGGAGTTTGCAGCTGAACTGGACTGGGACAGAGCGCACTGTTGCTCTTTATCCTGGCTTTCCCCAGTGTAGAAGGGTTTTGTTCCTCACTGAGGGATGATAACCCCGAAAGCTAAGCCTGAGCATGTACTTTCAGCTCTTCACCTGAGAGCTCTGCAATGCTGTCAAAAATGGGACTTAAACACTGACATAGTAGCAGCATCCCTTCCTTAAAGGTGTGCTTTTTAAACCCTCTCTTGTATCATGGAGCTGCTGGATTTCAAGCCTGGAAACTCTGCCATTTCAGGACCTCACCTAACACTGACTGAACTTTATCAGAACTCCTTTTGGGACAGTAAGTGGTCCAGGACACAGTTTGAAATCACCAAAGTTATAAGTGACAGATCTTTTATTAGTAATAAGCTGATAACAAAGCCACAAGAATGCAGAGACCTGAGCACCTTCTCCATTCTTGCACTCTACAACATTTAACAGATTTAACTAATAAAAGCAGATTATAACAACTAAATATACGTAACCCTTTTAGTGAGAATATAATCAGAAAATGTTTAATTATTTTATGCTATATATGCAAAGATCCCCCAGAGGTAGCAAGCTATTCTGAAATGTAAGTTTATTGGAAACCAGACATAGCATATCCCGCAAGCCTGGGCTCTATGGATGAACACTCCCCAACAGCAGCAGCCCCAAACTGGAGCAATTTCAGCCATCACAGACCCGGACATGGTTTTTTTATCTTTGCAGTTCATTCTGCTTGCCCTGCAGCTGAACTTAACCTATTAATATATAACAGTAAGGAAAGATTTCCTCTGGAGACAGCAATGCACTTGAAACAATAGGTAGCTAGTATTATTTTCATGTCACAGAGAAAGCAAGTGATCACATAACAGCTCTCCTGGTCTCCAAACACCTCATCCTCTAGAGCACATTCCATTTTACAGGGATCACAGGAGACAATTTCTCCCAAATCAGGCACAGCATTGGTGCAAACCAGCACCTTCCTCATCTGCAATGTTAAATAAAACATGAATCAGAATCGCAAAGAACAACAGGCTGCTTCTCTCAAGTATGTTCTGAAGTACCAAAAATGCCTAGAGAACACGGCAGAAACATGATATGAAGATGTAAGAAACCAGCACAAGAACACCAGTTAAACCGCTGCTTTGGTCAAGTTAATTAACAGTCTTAATGATCCTACCAAAGTCAGAACGGTGAGAAACACACAGATCTATTGGTTTTAGACTCTGGGGAATATATTCTTTCACAGAGAGGTTTGGGGCTTGATGTGGGTGTATTAGCCACAACCAGCCCCCAGGGATAATAGTACAAACAATTCCTCTCAACATTTGTGCTGCACCATTATTCTCACACTGATGTGACACTCTCCCTACAATGCCACCCCCCTCACTAATAAATGCTCAGATAAAAACTCCCACCACCTCCACCAAACGGGACCACTTCCTCATTACTGTGGTAACAGCACATTGAGCTGCAGAATCAAGAAAAGATGAGCACAACCTTTTCAATCTATTCCATGTGACAACTAAGAAAATCCTTTCTACCAGCTTATGCCAGGAAGATGACAATTAAACTACCCTCGACAGCAGCCACGCTGTCACATCAATCAGAATTGTCAAGTAAAACAACGTGGTGACCAATTCAGAGCTGCACTGGCCTCAGGCAGGCAGCTTTCCTGCTTCTCTGGATCACAGAGAAACTTTCAGCACCTTGCAGAGTGAAACTTGAAACTGGGGGAATGATGGACAGTTTTAAACACCCACACCTGAAAGTCAGAACCATCATTCGTGCTCATTCACACGTACCTGGAAATAAGGCAGATTTTCAATAGAAATCTCCATAAGATTGGGGTGCCTCTGTTCTGTGGGATAATAAGTTCTTAAAAATAGCAATTTGAAGACTCTCTGCGAAGTAGATTTATCAGTCTACATTAGTTTCTCTTCACCACAATACTATATTATAGATGTCACCTAAGTCTATTAGCTGTATTAACATTTACATCACATATTTCAATATCACTGATTCATCCAGTTTCTCAGAAAAATGTACCTGCTTCTGAAATTTGAGCCAAGACTTACAGCCCATGTGATATTTCCAAGATCTGAACAACAGCTTTGTACTCACAAGAAATGTAAAATGATCTGGAATGACTCTTCATCACTCACAAGACAAGTTAAGATGCAAAATCGTGATTGCATGTTGTCAAGTGAAAAAAAGAATTTTATCACAGAGTTTCTTTAGGGGGTTTCTTTGCTGTGGGTTTGGGGGGTTTTTTTGAGTTTTTAAGTGTTTTTATTTTCCTGAACTATCTTCAATGAAGTATTTTTAGAACTGTCTTTTAATGAAGCTATAAAGAAGAAAGAAGAGCACATTTCCTGGCAATAAATCACTACCTGGCAGGACTCAATTTACTGATGTTTTTTTAATTGCTTGAACCAAAATGCACATGACTCATTTTATCAAAACTAAAATTACTAGTATTCAAAAGGGGATTAACGTGATAATTATTCCTGATGCCCAAATAAATGGCACTCAATCTGCAGAGACATTTAAAAGCTGAAAGAGTTATCAGTCAGATTGTCCTGAGTAGAACAACACTGCACTAAAATTCCATTAATAATAGGAAATTTGCTCCAAGTGGCCCAAACCCACCGTTATTCATTAAAACCAACTCTGCCCCTTTAATATGCCAATAACTTGGAATGCTTCCAGAATTTCTGCCTATCTATAACTGTAAATCAAATAGGAAAAGAAAAAAAAAAGGAATTTTGAAAATCTCCAACACATCACCGCAGTTATTTGGTGCAATAAATGTGACTTCATCTCAAGAAGGAGACGCAGCACTTCCTGCTCTGTGCAGACCCCATGCTCTAAATTAAAACACACACGGGCTCAGTATCCTGGACAGATACAAATGTTTAAATGTGAACCACAAGTTCACCACGCAGGGACCACAAGGTACACCAGAACTCTCAAGAGCTACAGGCAGTGGCTTAGGCACATGTTTAGTCCCATGTTTTACAATA
Source organism: Edolisoma coerulescens (assembly GCA_013397115.1). Classification (NCBI taxonomy): domain Eukaryota; kingdom Metazoa; phylum Chordata; class Aves; order Passeriformes; family Campephagidae; genus Edolisoma; species Edolisoma coerulescens. The sequence goes on along the minus strand of VWZW01002888.1, from coordinate 167,568 downwards.
ACCTGCCAATTTTTTTATGTCTTGGCATTTGCTGCATATTGCCAGTCTTTTGAATTAATGTGAATTTGAATTCAAGTAGGTGGAATATATAGTTCCAGGGGAATTCCATTATAACTTATCATAAATGAATCTTACCACCTACTATACCATCAAGTTCCTGTTGTGCCTACGGATTAGTTCTCAAGTACTCGACTTGTTTCCTATTAAAGCATCTGAACTCTGAAATTGTACATTTTCTAAAACTCGAAAGGCACTCACAAGGAACTCACTTGATAAAAATCAGTCATATCTTGCATTTTTAGCTCATGATGACTGTACTCATGTCCTTCTATTTTTATTAGGATATTTTGTCAGTTACTAATTATTTGTACATCTTCCCCGATTAAATAAAGGACTAATAATCCAAATCACAATTTTATGAAAAACAATTTGACCTAAATATCACAGTATTACAAAATATGAAAAACAGCTTGTATAAAGAATATATTTATAGTCAAATAATATTCCCTAGAGCACACACAATTTCTTCTCTGAATATCTTGATATTTCATCTTTAGTTTTGGCACAGAGGAAAAAAAAATGAACTAAAAAACAAAAACCCCAGAAACAAGCCCAAAATCAAAACAACACTGACAATCTGCATATGTTGATTAAAATTAAATTCGCTCAGGCCTTGCTAGAGAGCACTCAGGATGGATTCCCTCATCCAGTTCAAAACAGTTCTCCCATTTTGGCACAAGCACAGATCTTTACTAACTGAATTACAGATTAACATGGCAATGAAAATAATAAAAGCTTTCCTCAGCAGCCCTCCTTTCTCCTGAAAGCTCATAGGGTGAGGTTAAAGTAATGCAATGTGGAAAGGAGCCACACAAGTCCCTGGCCACCATTCTGGCAATATTCATCAGAGGCACTGTCTAGCAGGAATTCAGGAGTTAAATATTTTGACTTTGACAGGAACATCTGTTTAAGCCATCTGCACATTTCCCTTGTGACCATTTGTCTACCAGAAGCTGGGCTAAAGCTAAAGGTATTTTGTATATCAAGAAATACCTGTCAAAGAAGACCAGAGTAAAAGGAAAAGACAAGGAAAAAAGGGAAGAGGAACACAGAAGCATCCAAACAATAACAGCAGAAGGAATATCCAACAGAAGGATATTTCCAAGAAGACAAAACCAGCAGGAAAAGTCTCAGAGAAGAAAATGAGAAAGTAACGAAGAGATGGATCCAAGCTGGAACATTTGGACCCACGTGCAAACACAGCCAGCTGAAAGCACATGACCCTCCCTGGGAGCAGACCCCAGGGCTTGAGTCTCCATTTGTTTATTTTTTCCTGGAAACAAAGTAGGTTTCAGTTCAGATTAGGATAACATTGAAGCTTTTTGCTGTGTTACTATAATTCCATAATTCACTGCAATATCACAAGCCCATCAAACAAGTCCTCAGCTTCAAAAGGTCAATTTTTGTTACACCCAATACAAGAATTAGGATTCAAGGAATAAAATCTTTTCAATATGAGATACAAGGTGGATGTGATCATTTCTTGATTTTTTTTTTTTTTAAATTCAAGACTTAAACATTTTTGAAAGGGAAGAGCACATCAAAATCTTTTCTTCCTCCTGTCTCCACCCACCTAGAGTCAGAACTCAGTTCAGGAGAAACACAAGCTGGATCCTGAAAACACTGACTATTTAGGACAAGTTTGGTGTTTACAGCTGGATGGATGAAATGCAGCAGTCAGCCCTTCGAGCAGCTCAGAGACCCACACACAAGTGCATTTAACTTCAAAGAAAGCATTGCAGGGTATGTGAGTACATGCACAGCTCTACTTTAGCACTCACAAACATCAGACTTAAAACTCACGTGTATTTGCAGGTGCTCAAAAAGTAATGGGCCAAGTGCAACTTAACCCTTTCAGCTGCACACGTGGCTGAAGCCCAGTTCATTGTAGGTCAGGCTCTTTCCTACGTGTCAGAACCATCATAACAGCTCCAGCTGCCAAAAAGAAAAACTTTTGCTGCGCTCCTTTTGTGCTCTCGGTTTATCCCACATCTCTCAAGCACAGAAACACATTATTAAGTCAATGTTGTTCAATAAAGAGGCAGAAAATGGATCACGTTTGTTTGGGGTTTGGATGTGTTGGTTTGGGGTTTTCCCTGGGATAGCTTGCTGATATTTCAAGAGTTAAATCAAAGCATGAAGCATTCCAGCAAGCATCAAAGCTGGCACAAGGTGCTCAGTGAGAACACGTAGGCAGGAAGACAGGAACAAGGAGATGGGGGATGATATGATTCCCTGTTTCAGCAGCTGTGAGCTGCTAAGTCTGTCCCCCCTATGCAAAGAACCATACAGATAGTGGGCAGATATTTAGCAGTTTTTCCTTTTGCTTCACAGCCAAGTTATTAAGTCAGACTAAGATGGTAAAGTACCCACAACAGAAAAGAGCACCCACACAAGATAAGGATCGCCTCACCTTCACCTCCGAGTTCTGCCACGAAGGAGGTGTGCACACAGAAAAAGCTCTGCTCAGACTTTCTGTCTGGTCTCAAATATGTATAATATCAGTTTCGTTCAACTTAATTGCTATCAAACTATTCAAGCCAATGTTGTAGTTAGAGGAATAAAATAGAGGGGATTTTTTCCACATGAGACTTAAGGAGACATTCTAAGCACTTGCTTTAAGCAACAAACTTCTCCTGTAGTTAATGCAAAACAAAACTGTCCTCCGTAGGGCAACTCAGAACAGGAATTTGGGTCAGGTGTTCTGAATTCCTTGTAGAAGAACCTTGCTTTCTGAAGAAGCCTAGGAAAGAACCAGTTAAAATACCTGTATGTTTAGGGAGTGCAATCCCAAAAAATCTGAAAAGGAAATCACAAAATTACTTTAGGTCTTTGCAATTCAGTGGGGCTTTTTTCCCAGATGTATAAAAACTTAAACAGCACATGGAGATTTTGATCCCTAAAGGACAGCTGTAAATAGATGAATTTGACACAGGCACACCCCTAATTTAATTTTTTTCTTTTTCACCACTACTGACACTTATTACTCCTTCTGTAGAGTGCATTCATCTACACTGAAACAAAGAGTATGAGGCCTTCAGTCAACCCGAGTTCGCCCTACTGCTGTAAAAGAGGAGATACAACAGGTATCTGAGGAGGAGGATATAAAATCATTAACAGAGAATAAACAATTGCTCTGAAGTCCTAAATTGCTCTGAAGTTTTTCTGAACCTATTCTTTCTCCTAAAAGCTTGAGCAGGAAAAAATCCTATTTAACTAGACCAGGAATGACTTCCCCTCCTCTACTCTGGGCCTACCTGAAAACAAAGTTTGGATAACCATAAGGGAACTATTAACTCTTCTCTCACCTCTTCCTCCTCCAAATGATTTCTATCAATGGCATCCTCTGCATAGCCAGCTCATAAAAGCTTCTTCACAGTTCTAAACCTACATGTAGAACACACTTTCCTATAGACAAAAGTGAAGAAGTTGCCTCCAAACACAGTCTTAAAAATTTTGTTGAGTAAAAGTAGCTGGAAACATGGCAAACCTGTCCCTCTAAAAGTTTTGTTCTAATCTTCAAGCAAGTCAAAAACCATTGGAAGAATGTGACCAATAAAGAAAAACAGCACCTATTTGTCCTTAGCAATAAAATTTACTGTACTGACAGCATGAGAAGGCAGCTAGTTAATATTTGAACATCTGAATTGCTCTTCCCTTTACCTTTCTGTGACAAAAAAACCCCACAGGCACCTTTTCAATCATGAGAATGACATGCAGTGAATCATATTTAACATCAGCCTGACTAGACGAAAATTTTAGTGGTGATCTTGGACATTAGGCCTACTAAAACTTCCTATGCATTCAGGTGTGTTGTAGATCATCCAGGCTTGAATGATCATATATATTCAGGTATGCTGTAGAACATAAAATATGTAAATCATTAACTATTCAATTATATATAATGAGATGTAAATTACAGGAGATTTAATTATACATAAAATAATTCACTCACAAAAATAAAAGGGATCACAGACCAACTGACTAAAACTGCATGTACTTAAAAGTGTTTCCAAGTGGCATTACCTTCAAAGAGATATAGAGTCAGATCAACACTAACCAGAAATCTGGGTCTGACCCCATAAACACTTTCCAGGCGTGGCAGAGCAAGGCCACACACTAGAATTCAGCAGATAAAAGGCACCATACTGGCATCAAGACTCAGCAACTCTACAGCCTCTTTTAAATAGAATTTTAACATCCCCAAAATTAACTTTTTTTGACAAGAGACATAACAGATTGCTGAGTAAAATGATTGTCCCAGTTGCAAAGAGGTAAAAATAGCTGAATTTACTCAAGAAACATGTCTGAAATACTGGCTCTAGTACTTCTAACAACACAAACCTTCTTCAGACACATTTGCAAAGTAGCTCTGCTGCAGATGGACTTTCCAACTCTATTGATAGCAGCTTCAATTTATGTTTATACAGCTAAGTCCTCAGGGAAAAAAATCAATTTTTAGCCTATTACTAAAAACTAGAGCAAATATTCTCAGTGTCTTTATTATTTTACCAGATCTTAAAGAGGAACATCAAATTCTTCTTCACCCTGCTACCAACCGCAGTAAGTGTGCACAAGAAATGGGAATTTGGCTCAACCATTATTTGGCAAGCTCAAGGCACAGCTATTTCCCCCAAACACTATCTCTAACCCACATGCAGCGTGGGGAGGAGAGGCATGTTGACATCTCTCTCTGAAGTCTCCTGACTCAACATCTGTGCCATGACTCCAAACATCAACTACACCAAACTCTCCCCGTGTGGTTCACCAAAACTGTGACATGCCTGGGGCAGGTGACCTCAGTCCTCCACCCTGCTCCTGTGCAAACACACACAGCCTGCAGTTTCATTACTGATGTTTGCTTTCATTTTAGAGGTTTGCTAGGATTGATCTTGCATACTATCTTCTTTCACTGATACTGTGTTTGGCTTTTGATAGCAGCAATGGCTGTAGCAATAAAAACAAACCCTACTAAATGACTATCATAACATAATAATGGTCCAAATCACATGTGCCCCAGTACAGGCAAGAAGATTAAGATGGACAGTTTGAAAGACATGAAAACAGCATTATTAATCATTACTTGAACAAAGGAAAACACCCAAGCCCACAGCCCAAGCAAAAAAGAATACTTGAGCATTAAATGTTAGTGGCACTAGCTGCCAAAAGTTGGTCATTTGCAGTGGTCACACTGTGCTTTAAAATGATACAACTGACCAATGAAATTAGGATTCAAGTACTCCCATATCCTCACACCAGGTCACAATAGGACATATTTTTCTTTCTGCAAAGAAAGCCTTGTTCCAGTCACAGCATGGGACTGACCCATGTTACTGTCAGACAGCTGAAGCATTTTAAGAAGACAAAAAAACCAAGCCCATGCACCAATGCCATTGCAGTTTGCATTTTTGGATAACCATTTACACTGCTAAAAGGAAAACCTTCAGTTGATACCTTCTGATCATCGGACAATAATCTGTACAAATAACACTAGCCCTTTGTCCCAGGGATGGGTGAGTGGTGCACATTCTACGGCTCTTGTTGCTGTGCCTGGCATGTCCTGCTCCCTCACTGAGGGGAGAGCAGGACAGAGCTGCCTCTCCCTGCTGAGATGGGGATAAATCATGGCAGGGGCAGAGAGTGGAGAACACTCACCTGCTCTCCCCCCACGGCCACACCTTGTGCCAGGTGAGTGACAGAGCAGCCCGACCAACCCTTAACCTCCTGTTCTCGTTCCTTAAAGGAACACAGCAACTGTAGTCCCTGGAAATACCCACAAATGAGATAGGGTTAAAACCACAATAAAGCCTGTGTGCACTATCCTAGTATCTTACCATCTCATCAGATAACAGAATCTGAGAGAATTTCCTCGGTGTTGGAGCTCTTGATACCCGACACCTTTGAGACATCACTCTTAAAGCAGGAGCCACCTGCGTTGCCTCAGGTGATTCCATGGTAGCTGTGGAGGTTCTTCCTTCCTCTCAGGTGAGCAGCAAAAGCATAAGGTACTACAAGGTGATGTCACGTGATGGTCTAAATTAATTGACTTAATGGTCTACAGCTTGTTCTTGTTGATTGATGAGACAACTTACAGCTGCAAATCAAAAGGGATTTTGGGAAACAAACCTAAAATCCCCCCTGCCTGAGTGAGCACACCACAGTGTGAATTGTGTCTATGCTACCTCTATTCTGTGCACAAACAGAATCTTAATCTCCTGAACCTTAAATTAACACCAACGAATTTTTGCAAAAGAGCTGAAAAACCAACCAAGGAATCAGAAAACATTGCTTGTGTTCTTTCACAGCACGGCTTTCTCCAGTACTCACAGGAATGTAAAACCCACTCTGAATAGGACTGTGGTGAGCAAGAAAATTGCATCAATACATACACTTCCTTGTTCTCCCATCTATATTAACTGCAAGAAAAGCTGTCATAAGGGGAAGTAGAACACTAACGTTGCTCAGAATCAACACTGGCAGCTGGCATGTTGAAACCAAATGTAAGGGGGTGTAGGCAGTAAACACCGTACAAGCCTTTTTTTAATTTTAATTCTTCTTAAAAACTAACTACAGTCTCAAACGTTTAAAATGCAGGGATCAGTCTCCTACCCTCAACAATGGAAGGCAGCATGGAAGTATTTGTAAACCTTGAGAGGTTTTGGGTTCCTTTTATATGTAGCCCAGATTTTCCATCTTTTAAGAACTCCAAGATGACACGTGCATGTATCTTCTATACAAACATGAAAAAATTTATTTAAGAAAGACAAAAAAGCATAAGATTTTAATGCAGTTACTTACTCAAGGAAGTAGGGCTTTAAAAGGGCTTTAAAAAGAACCAAAGTAGCGCTTTAAAGCAGGGCTTTAAAAGCACCAAATATCATAAGAATTGACAATGCTTCAAACAGGCATCTCAGCAAAACTGCCATAAAACTATTTACTTGTCTGGTTTATAAATGAATCATATATAAAAGTTCCTTCAAATGAGCAGAACTGCAGAGTGGTTGGGACATAAGCATATGTCATTTTAATCTTAAATTCTCAGGACTCTTATCTGATAACAAAAAAGCCTCTGCAGTAACTTAGTTATACAAACATAGAAATTCACATGATTGCATCTGACACCAGGATCTTCCCTGGCACAGCCAACTAACTTCTACATCTCATCCTCCAGGAAGAAGAAAATAAACCTATCATTCCACTTAAACTCTGCTAGGCACAGAACATTACTCATCCTCTAGTTCTAAAACACAGTAAATGAACGACAGAGATGATAACTTCTCCTAGGTGTAGTGCCTACCCACAGTCTCTCACCTGCAGATAGTGCTCCTGACTCAATTACAGCTCTGCACAGGGCATGTGCAACCTCCACAAAAGCAAAGCCTGACAAAGTAGGAAAAAAACAGCTCAGCTCCAAGTTAGAAAAAATGGCAGGCAGATCAATACAAAGAAGAAACCCTTCCTTAATATAAAAAACTACAAAGATAAGCAGTAGAAATTAATGTACGTCGTTATCAAAAGAATCTCTGAAGTTACAAGACTTCGGGAAAGGGAGGCCAATTCCTGTTTCACTTGGACATCAGTCCAAAGGTTTATGGCAGCCAGACCTTCACATGACCAAATTCAGTATCTGTGTCATTGCAAATCTGTAAAGAGTTCATGTCCTTCACAAGGAAAAGCATGAAGAACTGGAGGAAAAGCCTGACAGAGAACACAAGCCTCTCACCCCGCATTTAAGGAAAAGCTGAAGACAATGAACAATGCTTAAAACACTTCAAAAAGTGAATCTACACAACAGACCACAGACCCGTGTAGAAGGTAATGGGTGGAAACTCCCATCACCACCAGACTCTTCACACCTCCCACTACTATCAGAAAAGAGGAAATGAGAGCAGGCATTTGGTGGTTAGGCTTGGGACGGAGAGACCAATGAAGTCCTGCTACAAAGAGGGGCTGTGAAAAAAAAAAAATGGCAGCAACGGCCATGACTGTTTTCTGTTCTGAAATTACATTTCTGCAAAAGTCATCATCTTTGCATAAATCAAGTATCTGCCATCGGAATTAAAATCATGTTTGTTTGCTGAAGGTAACAGATACTGTAGATATCTTGTTTCAGCTCCCAATAGGTTATTACCCACTTGTGGAAAGTGATTTTGTACCAGTCTGCTTCAGAAATCTTCAGAGAACAAGTTCTTAACTTCCACTAGAAAATTTTCACTTATATTTGCTGCAGAAAGTTTTGTCTCTAACTTTTGTTTCTAATGTGCATGTTCAAAGTCACATCACCCCTCACTGTCATCATGCCATATGGCAAAAACTAAGCAGCCCCAGGCAAAGCAGGTTTTCTGGATGTGAAAGTGCAAGAGAAAATCCAGCTGTGGGAAGCCCTGGTAGTTTATCTTCTCCCCAGAGGTCTCCTGTACCAAAGCAGTGATTTACCATGGGATTGGGAGTTATTGGGATGTCTATCCAGCTACCAAAGAGATGAAATGTTTTAACCCAGCTTGAGACTGTTTTCTTTTTATGAAATATCAATAGGCACATTTCAGATAAATGGATCAGAGACACTAATGCCCTTCTACTTTCCGACAGTTACCCTGTAATCACTATGAAGTCCAGCATTTCTTACTATTTTCTTAGAAGCTGACAGAGAGCACCGCTAAAGGGTGTTCACTAAGAACTGTTTTTCATCCCCCTCTCAAATCCATTGCACGTAAAATGGGTTAATAAAGCCTTCTGAGCTGCATTAGAATCTATTCTGATGAAAGACTCTCTCCAGCTGCAGGAGCATTTCCATGCATTTAGCATGGCTGAGTTGTATAGAAAAAATTACAGAAAATAGGCAGCAAGAAAGTCTCAGTACCAGGAAACACCCCAAATTTCTAAAGTCACACTAACAGTTGAGAAGACTCCCCATTTCATTTCCTTTAGATCAAATTTTTACATCTTTACTCAGTCCTAATCCAACTTGAACCCATTGAATGAACAAAGACATGAGAGGCAAAGCTCTTTAGGTCTTGCAAAATGTTCCACAGTCCAAATAAGAAATGACTCTTTGTTTCAGAAAGACATGGACAAAAGTGATTCTCTAAATAATTGAAATGCAGCTGTAGTGAACAAATGGTTTGCTGCAACATTATATGTTAAGGTCACAAATGAAAATGGCCTCTCTCTGACCACTTACATGCCATTAAAAACCCAAAGAGGATGAAATTAAATAAAATTTATTTTAAAGCACTGTTTCCAAACTCCACTGGAAGTATGGAAATGAGGAAAACTCCTTGCCACAATTAGCTTCTGCTTTTTCTCCTCTCATTCAAACTAGTTTTAGTTTTGCTTTTATAACATGACATTTATGAACTGCTCATGCATATAAAACTCCTACAGATTTCAGTATAACAGCAATCTACACAATTTTAAATGAGGGTCCCCATACAATTTATTACAGCATCAGAGCTAATCAGATGACATTCTGTCCCAAAGCAGGAAAATATTATTTAGATGTTCCAATAAAAGAAAAACCCCACACTTAATCGTGCATAAGAACATGTATGTGTATAAAATACTACATAGTTTAATTTGCAGCAGAAGTAAAAAGGAAATTATCTCAGATGACTCTGTTCCTTTGCTTTCACCCAAACTGTGATTGGCGATATCTACTAGACCTCTCAATTTTGAAATAAGTTTCTTCAAATTAAACTCTCCTGTATAAATCAACTATTGACTGATTTATATACATATTATAGCCTTTCCAAGATGATGTCACACAGAACAAGCGAGGAACTTTGACATTACCTTATGAATATCAAGTGAAATGTTCTGGAAAGAAGCTGGACATCAAATGGGTGGAATTTGGCACTTCAGAAATGACTCTGCAGCCATGTAACAGCTGGGTCACAGCCCCCGCGATGCTGACACCTCCCACTGCACACCAGGGTCTGGCACCTGCCTGAAGAAACACCCAGTTACCACAGCATCACAAAAAACCACTGGGAATTTCATCACTGTTTTCAGCTAGAGCTGAATGAGGTCATTTAAGATGAAAACATGAGGGCAATTATACATGACCTGTGCGAGTTAAAAAATGATGACAAAGGTCTGCCTTGGAGCACGGAGGTGTTTTCTCTGGTTCCTACACTTCACACATTCCTGTGCTGCAGCCTGTCCCTAAAGCATCTCGTTTTAACACAAACGCTTACAGTACTTGAAGAAAAATTGATCCCCATCACTCAGAGCAGAGCACGGACTGGAAGAGCCCCGGCTGACACCCAAAATGACCCGGTGAAGGCCTCCAACTCCGGGCACACCAGCCGAGGCTGAGGTCTTTGAGGCGACAGCAGTGACCGCAGAGCTACGGGGTTCGGCCCCGTTATAAAACAACATCCGTGGCTTCCAAGCCACTAAATAATATTTTAACCAAAAGCCCAGTAAAGGGCTGAGGACACCTGAGCGCCGGTCCCCGCCGGGCGGGGGCTCACTCCGAGCTCCGGCACCTCAAAGCCAGGTGCTTCCCCGGGTCCGGGTGACCAGCGGACCAAAGCCTCCCAAGCCTCAGGCACGTCAGGAGCGCGGCCGCGGCCCCCCTCCCTCAGCACGGCACCGAGCCCAGGTGCGGAGCGCTGCCGCAGGCGGGGCCCAGCGCGGGGCTCCCGCTGAGGGCTCGGGCGCTCCCACACGCGGCCACCGCCACGGGAGAGGGGACGGTGGGACAGCAGGGAGGGGAATGAGCCGCCGGGAGCCCAGGGTGGGGCAGACAGCGCCTCCCGAAGCACCTCCGGGGCGGGGCAGCGGCAGGAGGAGCAGCGGCGGCAGGAGCAGGTGAGCGTGGCCACAGCTGCGCCCGGGGGCGGAGCGGAGCGGAGCGCGGGGCGGGGAGCGCGGGGCCGTGCCGTGCCGGGCACACACTGCTCCTCCCGCCCCTCCGCCCGCACTCCTTCGCTCTCGCTCGCTCTCTCTCCCGGGACAGCGCCCGAAACTCGGCGGCGGCCGCAGCACCCGACGGCTCCTCGGACGCGGTGAGTGCCCGTACCTGCCCCCGGCGCGGCGCTGCCGCCGCCCGGCAGTTCCTGCCCCGCCTGGGGTGAAGGAGGAAGCGAGACGGGCTCCGGCTCCCTCCGGCCCGTCCGGCTTCCGTGGGGCGCCCGGCGGGCAGAGTGAGAGGGAGGGAGATTGAGGGTCCCCGGGGCTCAGCCGCCGTCCCCCGTGTGCCCCGGGCAGCCTCGGCACCGAGATGGGGTGGGAGGCGGCGGGGCTGTGCCCCCGGCCCCGGGGCTGCCTCCTTCGGAGCCTCCATGTTGGGCTGCGGGGAGGGGGCTGCGGCCCCGGCCCGCCCAGACCTCCCCTCGGGTGCTGCGGACGGGGCCGGCTCCTTCGGTGCGGGGCAAGCGCGACCTGGAGCGGGCAAAGCCCGTGGGGCTGCGGGAGAGAGAGCGCCGTGCCCCGTGCGAGGCGGCAGCGAGATCCCCGCGGTCCGTCCCTGACAGAAACATGGAGTTTCCTCCCGGCAGAAATGCCAACTTTGATACCACCAAGTCTTTTTCCCACCCAGCCGCCCCGACTCTCTGTTTCAGTCTCCGTGCCACAGTGGGTTTGAGCAGATGAAATGCACAGTCTTTTAAATGGTCAGGTTTCCAGCTGAATGGCGACAGACAGTAAGAAATGAAGGAGCAGGAGTGCCTGGTGCTTTTGTGTACGTACATGCCAGGCGTGCATCTATTAAAAAACAATTTTCAGTTCATCGCTAGAGAATTCCCCGTTTGCATTAGGGCATGAAATATTAAAATAATTGGATTACAGCATTCTCTGGTTACATCTGACAACTGTTTACTTGCGGGCTCTGGCTGTTGCACCACTTCATTTCTAGATGGTCCAAGTAGCACAGAGCAGAGTGTAGATCTGGAGCTAGGAGCTCTTGCAGGAGGTTTATGTGCAAGGATGATATTGCCCTGTATCCCATCCCTTGATATGTCCGAGGAGAGATCTGGCTCTGCAGAGCAGATGCGTGTGGGAGAATCAGTTCTAGTGCTAGCTCTTTACCTAGTTCTAGAGACTCTCTTAAAGCCTGAACTGCAATATTTAGTATCTCTACAAATAATCAGTGTCAAAATCCTTGATCCACTTGCAGTGCGTTTACTTCCTTTTAAATCTTTTTTTGCTCTTGGACTTGTACAGTCAATAGTCTATTAACAATGTAATAGCAAATAAATTCTTCAGCTTTCCATCTGTCAAATAATGCCGGGCAGCACTGTGCTAATCAAATAGGAAGCTATAACCAAGCATAACCAGCGTAGATTTCTGAGCAAGAACACTATGAAGAAGTGCTTCTTAAGTGGTTAAGCAATAATTCATAACCATTTTTTAAGGGTATATGGAGGATTTCCTGTTTATTTTAGTTCCTGAAAATGACTATGTAAAAAAATGGGGCTGTTTGTCTTTAGATTGATAGATTTCAGTCACCCCAAGACATTCCTGTGGGAATCTGCAAATACTGAGGAGAAAAGCAAGCATAAGGCTGCAAAACGTAGGTGTAGATTTATTTTTTTAATGTTTCTCATTCTCTCCTTCGGTTTCTTAATAAGATACAGGTGTGTGCTTTAATTTAAGAACTTATTAAATGCTGGCATTTTCAGTTTCTTTGACCCACATAGTTTTATTGTGTTTTGTAAAATTGAATATGTCTAAGTTCTAAGGATGTATGATTTTTCAGAATAAAGTACATTACTTTTGGAACTTTGACAGCTAAAAAATTGAAACGTGCAATAAGGTATTTCACTAGTTGTTATTATTTGCCTGTACTGCTAAACACAAAGAACTTAGGGGCAGCACAAAAGAATTAGGATTTGGGAATCCTTTGAGATTTTCGTCCTGCATCTCATAATTCAGATTTAGGTATGAAGGAATTGCTGCCACTCAGTGGTTGATACAAACATACAGGAAAATATATTCAGTTACCCAGATGTGATGTCTGTGTAGGTAATGAGAAAGTCATAAGGTGATTCTGCTCAGGCGATATATGTGAGATAATTGGATAGGAAGATTCTTGTATTGTTCTCACCAGAAAAGAGCTCATTGTTAATTTTTTTGCCATTTTGTACTTCATGAATTATAACCCACCTTTTCATTAGACGTAATTATACAGTAGGGTCATATTTTTCTAGTTGAATGGAACAGTGAAATAGCATAATAATTTTTACTTTTTGATCACACAGCATAGGTGAAAAGATACTCTGAACAGAAGGAATTATTTAGAAACTATTTCTAAACTAAAAAACTTAAGGAATTTTCTAGGTACTTTTCTTAAAAAGAAATATTTAGAAGAATCTCTCAAAGAGAACTTGGCTATTTGATGCTATATAGATCAAGGAAATAACAATAAATCTTGGAAATATGCCATCTATTATTAAAGTAACTGATTTCCTGGTGAAAGCATGGAAGCTTTCAGGCCTCTGAGTTTATTTTGGTGTCTAAAAGTCGCAGTCATTACAATTAGAGTCCGTTCAGATTAAGTCCCATCCCTGCAAGTGTTCAAGGCCAGGCTGAATGGGACTTTGAGCAAGCTGCTCTAGTGGAGGGTGTCCCTGCCCATGGCAGGGGGGTGGAACTGAATTTTTAAGGTTCCTGCCAACCTAAACCAGCCCATGATTCTGGTGAGTACTTCAGAGCCTTATAGTTTAAATTAACCATCCATCCTTGTCCCCATTTGAAGGGCTTCACTGTCACCCTGCCTCTGTGCAGGGGCACAAATCTGCACTCTGCCCATCCACAGCTGGAGCTCAGCTCTGGCTGCTGCTCCCAAAAAGAGGAGCCCCTTCCTCACCTCTCACTCCCCAGCTGTGGCTGGAGGTGGGAGTGTGGGAAGTGTGGATGTGCCAAGTTCACTCAGTGCAGCTGATCTGCAGGGAGCTGCGGTGGCACAAGCCCCAGCGTGGCCTGTGCAGTGTAAATACTTTACAGGTGTTGGCCAGCACTGAGGTATGTGCCTGGATCGTGTTCATTGACACAGGTATTTCAGCTCCCCAGAGCTAACTCAGGTGTGTCCCTTCCTGATGCAGTCCCAGTGCACTGTGTGCCTGTTGTCCACCATGCCCTTCACTGCATTTACAAAGTATATACTTAACCTACTGCAAAAGGAATGGAGGAAAAAAGGAATAGGCTGGGGATTGAACTGTTTGTTGCAGATGAGTCAGAGCTGAATGTGAAAGATGACAAGAAGGGATTTACCAGTGGAGTCTGGGGGCTGGCTGACTTCATTAGGAGCCAAATTCCTCCGTTAATCATCCAGTGATGAGAAAGATTATGTGACTTTTTACTCTGGGGTTATCCTTGCATTGAATGCAGCTTCTCCATTCTGCTTATCAGATTCTGTCCAAAAGCTGCCTAAAAAGCACCAAAACAGTTTGTGTTCCAGTAGTTTTTTAACTGTTGCTGTGTGACAAAATCCGTCATCTTTCTCCAAGTCTACCTGGGCAATCCGAGTGCAGAATTTGTTTCTGTAGAGCTCCATGTGGACCCAAAGGACAAGGAGCAGGAATAAGGAAAGGGGGAAAGCTGCACCCATTCAGAGCGATTTGGGTAGCACATTAAAAGTAATCATTCCACATCCGCTTGGCTGCACTTTGCAAAGATGCAATTAACAGAAATGAGCCTGGGAGAGCTCTTTACAGCCTTGGTAAAATAATGCTGAAGTGGCCTGTGTCGTGTTCTCATTTCAAAGGCAGTTATTTCTACCCAAAAGAGTTTTTACACTTTCTCAAAGAGGCATTGCCTCTCTAAGCCAGAGCTACCCCGACAGGTTTTTATGGTATTTGAGTACTTTAGCAGAAGTCTGTTCATAGGAAGCAATGAACTGCCTCTAACTCTACAGGATCACCGAGATTATCCCCACTGCCTTTATGCCTGGAAGCTGCACTGGTGTGCTGCTCCTGTACCAGAGACACCAGAATAGGTAGAGAAATGAGGGATCTGGCGCACAGGAGTACTTGGAACTGCACAAATCTGACCTTGGCAAGAATCATGCAGGATTTATTTCTGGTCTGCTCTAGACCAGACTCCGTTATTACAGGTAGCATTGCTACAGAGGATGGAAACCTGACATGTATATCTGTGTGTTTCAAATCATTTTCTGTTGGCTTTTTTTCCTTTTTATTAAAATTTATGCAAGTTGAATACTATACCTGCCTTTTGGTGACAGCAAGGTGCCCTGACATCCATGAAGTAAGTTATGTTTTGAACCTGTTGCTTTTTTGTGATTGACAATGGAGCTGACAGTTTCTGACTGAAAGATGGAAGTGATGCAGCACAGATTTGTATCAATAGCTGCAAATCCAAGAGGCAGGTCATAAAATAAATTCTTTACAAATACTGCTCAAGCCAAGAAAGTGCATAAAACCATAGAATACTTTTTATGGTATCCTCTTACTGAAATTAATGTGTTTTCTGGTAATTGCTTTGCCATTGAGTGCAATGCTCTATCTGGAAAAGTTTATTTAAGGATACTTAAGCATAGTTGGTATTCATATGATAATAATCACCATCCATAAAGTCTGGGAATGACTATCACAGACAACTTCATGGAACTGATCCATGTTAAGCTTTTAGCCTTGGATCATACTTGCCTGACTGCTAAGGGAGGAGGGTATGTGCTTGCCATCTCCTCCCATTTAATCAGCCAACTATCAAACTTAAAAAAAAAAAAAAAAAAAAGCAGCATTACTTCTCTATGCCTCAAAACGAGATTATTTTGAATTCCAAGGTACCACCTGCTTTTGAGAACAAAGCAGATGTGTAATGTATATACACATCCTGCTATTTCTTATACTTTTGCTTGGAGCTGTGAGCAGGCTGTGGTCCTATTTGGTTGAGATGTCACCAAGTGGTTTCACTTTTACCCATTGGGAGTGGGAGTGGAGTCGGGATAGCTCCTTGGAGACTGGGTAATAGGTCAGGGTGTCACTGCTCTGGCCCTGTGTGTCTGTTAGTAAGGGTGCCCCTCTTTTCTGGAGAGGTGCAAGTGGGCTGACGTCCTTTCCACCCCACAGGGCTCAGAGGAGTTATCTCACCTTGTTTCTCACCTCGTGGGTAGCTGAAAATCTCTAAAATGTCATGTACGTTTGCTCATGAGTGGCTTTGATTTGTATTTTGTCTTTTGCAGTCTCATAAATGATTTAGGTGTTTATGGATTTGTTTTAATCCTGACTGCCTGCTATCGATACAGCACATCTTGAAACGTATGCATTAAATCTAAACTTCAGCTTATTTTTCCCCACCCCTGAGCCATGAAGTAATTCATGCTACTGATCTGGAGCTGGAAGCCCAGACCTGTGTTGGTTTAGCCTTGTTTATTTTGTGATAAATTTGTAATGATGAGATGACAAAGAGAAAACTACATGGCTGTTTAGCACTCAAGTGTTGAGCTACTTTCTGAATGTTTGATTTTATCTACTCCTATCCCCATCAACACCTATTTAATAGAGATTTAATAAAATCCTTGTTTGTATACCTAACTCCATCATTTTCTCTGGTTCCTTGAGGAATTGCAGTTTAAGCTTTGCCATCACTTCCCTGGTGAAGGAACTCTTGAAATCTGAGTGCTTGTCAGGACCACTTTGTTCCTCATCATTTCAAAGATATTAAATTTTCTTCAGTGCATTGAATGTATCAATATTCACTATGAGGAGCAGCTTAAGGAAGGAGGATTTTTGGTTGTGATACAAAATTTTTCTTTCTGATAGTAAAGCTTTAAGGTTTGTTTAGCTTATAGACAGATTTTTTTTTTTAAAGATTTAGATGCTTGAACATATAGATAGATATAGAAAGATATAACATATAGATAGATATTTGAAAAGATGATCAAAACTGTCTTAACAGCCAAACTCAAGGTTAAGTTTGGCTTCTGAAGTCTGCCTTTGTGTGAGAAATTCTAACTACAAAGGTAGCTAAGCAATTGCTAACACATTTTTTGATGTCTGAACTATGCTTTTCTAGGAGACTATTTGATTCTTGCTTGAACAAAAGAGGAATCTTGTGTTTCTTTCTTAAAAGAAACACTTTGCCTTTTTCAAAAAGTCCTGTGTGCAGAAGTTTGGTAGGAAGATGTGGTCCAGCCAGTAACAAGCAGTGTTCGTCATATGCTTTCAACTTGTATTCTCATGGAAAATTAAGATAAATAGACATGGTGCAATAACATAGAAAGACTGTCATGTTTGAAATATGACACTGACTGCCCTGTACGTTTTATCTCAAGATGTTTATGATATGTTTTGGAATGCCTCTTGGTGACTGCATTTTGCTGGTGTGACTTTGTAACCAGAATGGGTGTTTTGTACCTCACTGATTTCGTTAGGGCCTGTTGAGAAACTATTTCACTTGCTAAGGAACACAGTTATGTCAGAATATTTTACTG
The DNA here is from genome assembly GCA_013397115.1 of Edolisoma coerulescens. Lineage (NCBI taxonomy): Eukaryota > Metazoa > Chordata > Aves > Passeriformes > Campephagidae > Edolisoma > Edolisoma coerulescens. The sequence goes on along the minus strand of VWZW01002888.1, from coordinate 150,110 downwards.
AAAAACTCTTGTGAAAGTAAGATTGATTCTTGCCTATTTTAGAAAAATATATATATTTAATAGGTATTTCTGTAAGAATGAGTACAGATGGCTCTCTTACATCAAACAGGTGCAGTCAGATTCTATAATTTTGATAACGGACTCTGTTTAACTAGATCTGAAACCCTTAATCATACAAGTATCTCTGCAGGTGAACGAGTACATTTGACTCTAGATGCTTTCAGTATCGATGGGCTTGGGTTTTTTTAAAGAATTTTTTTAACAGTCTGGTTCCTGCACTTGCTGATCACTGATGATTACATTTCTTCACATCCAGTGTGCTGGTCTGTAATGCTGTGCTCATGCTGAGCTGTGAATTGCTCAACAAGGGTTCAGCTGTTTCCTTAAGTGTCTGATGACTGTGGCCTTTGCTGAACTCAGATATTCTCACTAATGACTTGGGGGTGCTGATTGCCAAATATCCAGAGCAGATTAGTGTGTCAGGGAGTTGTGAGCACTCTCGGGTTACATTTGCTTACATTCCTCAGTAGCTGACAGGAGCTGACAGTTGTGATTTCTGTTTGATAAGTTTACCTAAGAAGCAGCATCCCAGGGGCAAGAGCTTTTTTGGTGTGGACCTTTGCCAGGTAACTTAAGAGCTAAAATTCATCCAGTTTTGCTATGGGCTGAATGCAGTGAGCCATTGGCACTGGAACATGTCTTCTCCTGTTCTCTCAGCTGAAAAGGAGATGCCAACATCCCCAGCTACCTCATTCCTCCAAAACTAGCACAAGGGTTAGGGAAGGACAGGTAAAACCAGGGGTCAGTAGACATCACTTGCCTAGAAAAAGTCATGTTGGGGAACTAGAGAGCAGAAGACACAGCTTGAAGCCGTGTTACGACTTTGGCAGGTATCATGGTCCCAGCTCTGCCCAGTGAAAGAAGCATCTCTTGTCATGCAAGTCCAGTGAAGTCATTCCAATGGGGACTCCTCACCTTTACAATAACAGAAGAGAATTTTCATGAGGGAATATTGCCAGGTATTTTTTCCTGGTGGATTTTTTTTTTCCAGTAAAGGCTATTTGGAGAAACATGTTATTTGGACCGAGGATTTATAGGTCTCTCTGTTAATCCTCACCATTCTTGTATTGGGTTCTTAGGCCATTTTTTTCCTTTCTCCAGTGTCCTTCGACCCTTACAGTTGAGGGAATCTGCAATCAATTTGTACCTCTCAGCCCATCTGTAATTGCAGACTATCTATTCTGTTGCATATACACCTTAGAGTATCTTAACTATTGAAGGTCCTCTGGAATCTGATTCTCCCCATTTATTTGGCCTCATTTCACCAGAGGTTGGGTTTTCTCTCCAGGAAGTCAGGGTGTGTCTGTCTCATTCCCTCAGTAGTCTCAGCTGTGATTTTTGCCTTCCCTGGCTGAGCCATCGCAGGTTCCCCAGGGCTGCCTCTCTGCAGAGCAGTCAGTTCCAGGGAAGGGTGGGGTTTGTGGCACATGTGCCCCGTGCTGTTAAACTGCTGTCACTGCCCCTGGAGTGCAGGCTGGGTGTGCAGATACCTCACATTGCTGCCCTAGGGAAGCTCTGTAGGTGTTTATTTTATCTAAAATTAGGACAGGTTTTCTCCAGAGTGAGTGAGAATGCTCTGTTGCAGCCTATACGGGTTTTTCTCAGCAAGCCTTTCCACGTGGCTCTGTTTCTCAAAAGATGAAGTTGTTGGATCTGCACCACAGACACCCCACGGATCCATCAAAGGGAACGGGGGGCTTGCTGATCAGAGAAAGTGGTAATGCTGAAACTGCCCTTTAGGCAAGGAAGTTGATTCATTTCTGCTGTAAGGCAAGAGCAGGTGGGAAAGAGAAGTACCAGGAGTGTAGAGATGGACCTGGAGCGTGGCAGGGGCAGCCCAGAGTGGTGAGAAATGCCAGGCTCTGCCATGCTGCTCACCTGTGTCACATCCTGGGCTGCCAGCCCTGCTCCCGCTCCATCCTCGGGAGCTCCTCCCCAAAACTTCTGTGATACAACCCAAGTGTTCTCACCAGGGCCAGGGTGGGAAGAGGAAGTGGAGCTCTGGTTTGTTGCTGTATCCTGGTTTTTGTTTCAGTTTAATTTGCAAGCCTGCTGATTTCTAGCAGTGCCACTAAGATTTTTCAAGGCAACCCCAGGGTTTTAATGTAATCTGTTGTCTGTCAAATTATTTTCTGACCTATTTTGGGTCTTGCAATTTGGAATTAATGTTGCTTTCCTTTTCCAGTGGGTGGCAGTTGAAGCAAAGAGAAATGTTTATTTGCTTGAAAATTTATATAGATATGGATTTAAGGAGAAGAAGCCAAAACAGGCCAGCCGTTCATTGTTTCTCCTTATGTTGAATTCCATTCTTTTTTTTCTTGCATCTTGTCGCTGGAGAAAAGAACAAAAACCTCTTGTGACCAAAATCCGCTTTTAGTTTCAATCTCCTACTTTTTGTGTGTTGTTCTGTACTCATTTCCTTATTCTCTTACCAGTTAATCACTGTGAACCCAATCTTTCCATCACTAGAACTCTGCCTTGCATAAGCCTTCTTTCAGAACTTTGAAGCAGGGAGCTGCTGACTTCTTACAGCAGAGTGTTCACCTTCCCAGAACTGTATTTTGATTTTGAATGTGACATGTAATAGCATTTCTTTCTCCTTTTAAAAAGCACATCTTGAGAAGGAGTCTTTAATACTGATTATTTGAAATTTATTATGTATTTTAACTCTAATATCTGTGTCCTTGCAGGGCCAAATTGTGACTGAAAATTACTTCCATGCAGATTTTTTATATGGAGTTAGTGCATATCTTATTCACAGCTGAGTTCAAGCAGATGTTATTAAAACAAGCAGTACTTGGAATCTAGTGTGCCAGCTAAAGTGCATTCAGTAAACAGTTCTGAGTAAAACATTAGTATGTGTTTATGGGAATATAAATATATTTTAATGTATAAAATACTGCAGTTCTAAGTACAGTAGAAGTGAGGTTAAATCTATTCTTCTAAAATTGTAAGAAGTATCTGTATCAGTGCTGAAACCAAATGTGAGGCTGGTAATTATTATTGGATCAAGGAGCAGAATTACATGTACTTTAAGAAGAATCGAATTTCTTTTTTTTTTTTTCCCAAAATATTAAAACAGTAGAAGGACTTTGCCAGGACTTCCCAGTGCTTTATTTTGTGGGTAAATACTTAATGTAGCATAAAAAGCAGGAGAAGTATTTTATTTTAGTGGGGTTTTTTCCCCTAGGGATGAACTAGCCATTCATCTTCTATAATGTGTAATTAGAGCAAAGTTAGCAATTAATCCCCATCTTTTCCCTGAAGAAAATGAGCTCTTATATAGATATTTAATGACTGAGTCAGTTTATTGTAGCTAAGCCTTGTCTAAGCATATGTGACAATCCACTTTAAGTCTGCCCTTAAATTGATGCAGTTAAATACAAAAGCTTGTGCAAACACAATAATTCTAAATGTTTATGAACTGATTTGCCACTTGTGAGGATACAAGTTCTGCTGCTACTGTTAGAGCAAAGTTCAACTTGACTGATGGATGAAACTTGGAAAATGATTTAGGACTCTAAATGGAAAAATATCCAGGAAGAAACCTTTCTTCCCCTTCTGGCCAAGTGAAATGACAAGGAATTAATTACCAGAGCAGCAACAAGTTGAGCTTTGTCTGGTTGATAACAAAACTGATTTTACATATCAGCAGTACTCTATGGCTGTAATAACCTAAAATGGAAATTTTTTTAAGGTAAAAAAGTACTCTGAAAGTCATGACAGAGCATGATTTCAGTTTTGTCAAAGGGACACACTCAAACTGAAAATTACTCTTTTGAGAGTCATGACTTGTCTTTTTCTGTCTTTTTTTTTTGTTACAAGGCTCTGTAATAACATCTGTGGTGACTTTAATGCAAGTCAGTAAGGAAAAAAAACCCCACGTTTATTTTCAGTTGCTTTATCTGTCAGTTACTGGAATATCATTTGCTGGAAAATGATGCTTCTATAGATGGTGAGGAAAAGGCTCTAAATTATTTTAAAACATTTTGATACATCCTGTGTGATGGCATGCTTGAATTCTGGAGGGTTTTATACTTTCTTTAAGACTTCATCACACTGGCAAATAAATCTTGTTTGGAGGGCTGTGGAAGGATTTTAGCATTGTTCCTTCTTGTATTATGGTTTGGGTATTTTTATTTCTTTGCTTTTCATTTTTTAAAATGAAATTTGTATTATTTTATTCTGCTTTCTAGTGAATAAAGGTGATCCTAATACTAAAACATTTTTGAGTGAGTCTCAAAACAGAGGGATGTTTTCTTTGTTTGCTTTAAACAAACCATGCAAGTTACAAACCCTTTGAGTTACGCAGCTCTGTTTTGAATTAACAGCTCTCCAAGCTGTGCTGGCCACTTAATGCTTCTCAGACACTGAGCATTCAAATACTTCAAAGGAAAGACAGCCACATCTAGTGTTTTATCCTCTAAAAAGCACAAGAAAGGATGCCAGACTCATGTAATTGAAAACGTTTGCTGTAGGCAAGGTGTCCCAGGCAGGCCAAGGTGGAAGAACATATCCCTGTTCTGCTGGGTTTAGTTTTGCTCTAGTTGGTAGGGGAACCCTGCTGCCTTATAAGAGTTAAAGACAACTTAAAACCATGGCTGTTTGTATCTCTCTGATTTTGATTTTATTCCTGTGGTCTTTTAGCTCTTATTTGGAGTTCTAGTGGGTGAAGTCACAGTAAATGGAGAGCAGCATGATTAGTGCTCTTCTGATCAGGGTCTTATTTTCCAAAGTCCACTTAATACCACTTCTGAATTGCTTAACCATTCAATCTCCTGAAGTAATTTGTTTGGAAAGCTACAAAAACCTCCCCTTTGCAGTCCACCAGTGTCTGTACTGTGTAAGCCTTTTAAAGCCTGTGTATACATACCGCAGTGTAGCTCTATCTACTGCCTGTGCTCAAGGTGAGAGGCAGTGGAGGGAAGCAGGGGCAGGTGGGGGAAATGTTTGGAGCTGGATGTGGGACTCCAGAGAGGTAAGACAGTGACAGTGCTGTTGTATGGGGTAGCAGAATTGTTCTGCTTCTGCGGGACCCCTGACAAGTTGAGTTGTTTGGGTAGTTGCTTGCTTGCTGTGTGCCCAGAGAACATGGGTAGTGAAACTTGCGTTTGTTTTTCTTCAAGGTTTTGGTTTTGGGGTTTGTTTGGGGTGAGGTTTTTTCAGGTTTTTTGCTTGCTTTTCCTATTGCAGTAGCTCAAGAGTGGGTGCCTCGCTGGGACACCCCACCAAGTGCTGTCTGTGTCCTGTGGTTCACTGCCAGCCTCATCTCCTGCAGGGTGAGCACTGAGCTGTCCAGCTGGGACACAGCCCACCGCTCCCATCCAGCAGTGTAGGACTGACCACGCTGAGCTCAGCTGCATGTGCTGCAAAGCAACACCCACCTCTGTCCTTGCACAGCCTGAGCCCTTCCCTGGTGCAAGCTGGAGAAATTTCCATTTCTGCACAATATTGTATCAAGGCTGGAACAAAGATGAGGTAAATGTACTGCCAACATCTTGAGGAAAAGCAAATACTCTGGAGACTTGTGAATTTTCACGTGCATTCTTTGTGACTTTATGATTATGAAGTTTCTGAGAGATTTCTTTTCCTTGAAGTTAGGTTTTATATGTATAATTCACATATTTTGTGCCCATTCACGTGTGTTAATAAGATGGGGTTAAAATGAGTGGAGTAGAGTAAGAGAGAGGGTTGTGTCCTCTGGGAAAAGAAGCTGGAAAAGCTGTTTTGGTCCATTTCATCTTTCCAAAGATTCCAGTTGGACTCGCTCAGTATCACTTGGAGCCATGTTCTGATACTGACTGCTTCTCTCTGGAAGCCCTTGCAGACAACCAGGGCAGCAGCATCATATTGTCCTCCCATTTACCTGAGATTATGGTTGGCTGAGCTTGCAAATCTTCACACTCAACTGGACGGAATTTCTCATTTGAATCTTCTGAATGCTTGATCTGATAAATTGTTGGAAGGGCATGTTCTGGTTACCAGTGACCAGAATCCTTTCCCATTGGAGACAAAGTGTGGTGAAGGGGGAGACAGAAGCTATGGGAAGCCGCTGGTGTGTGTTTGATGCGGCCACAAGCTGGAGTCTCAGGTTGTAGATCAAACAATGGGAGATGTCCTTTAAGCCTCTCAGGCTTTATGCAGTGCAATGACTTCAACCTTTGCAACATTTTTTATTAAACTTGTCTCAATATTCCCATGCTATATAGAATTAGCACTCTTGTAGTTTGTGTTCAGCTTGGCTTGGATAGCTGGAGGGGATTAGCTGAAGGACTTTGGCACCATTTGTCCATTAGTTGCATCTCCCCAAAAACTCAAACAGTACAGTTGCTCTTTTCTTTGCAAATGTATAGTGCTGTGTGACATCAGGTGCATATGGCATTCATCAGTAATGAAAATGTTCAGCTGAGCAGTAATAACATCTACAAATAAGTAATAATGTCCCTAGCAAGCAGCATATTAAGAGGGAGTAGGCTGCTTGCTTCTGTTCCTTTAATGTGGATCTTGGAATCCAGAGGCTGATTGTCTCTGACTGTGCATTTCATAAACACATTTCTAAGCTGGTTCCCACATCATTTATATGTTGAAGTTGTCCACGTTCTGAATTGGCCTTTTGGAGAACAGTGTTAGTGCTCTGAGTTTCCAGGTGTAGCAAAATACAAAGAAAGAAATAAAAATGTGAGCTTTTACTTCAAAACAGTTTTTAGATGTTTGGTTGTGTGTTCCAACTGAGCAGATCAAAACACTGGATTCTTTGTAGGTCAGTAGAAAGGGCTGAAGTGGTAGCAGGGAGATGGTCATGGGCTACTTGAGGGATCTCCACTGGTGGGAGATGCCCCGGGGGCCTGAGAGGGGACCGCATCCTGTCAGTTCCATCCAGTGCTAGCAGTGCTGGAGGAACCCAGCCGGGAAAGCAAAATGCTGATTTATTTACTTCATAGCCCAAGCAAGAGCCAGAAACCTCTGTACTTCACCCTGCCCAGAGCCTTTCCCTGCTGCAAAGACACCCAGGTTTATCTGTTGCTGTTAGACTTTGGTTTGCCTGCACGTACTCAAACACTGCACAGCCCATCGTATCAGGAAGGAATTAGATAGTGACTGGAGTCACTTGGGCTCACCAGACTTTGAACAATGTCTGAGTGAAACCAGATTGAAAGCAGTACAACCAGTTTTCCTTTTGCTGTAAATGTGTTTACAAAGATTTCAGTGTGGCCATAATTTACTCTGTAGCGCTGTCATTGACAGAGAAATAAATGAATTCTTACATTCGTACTTCATGCCTGCAAGATTGTGCTTCAAGAATGACATTTCCCTGATTTTAACCAGAAAACACATTTAATTAAAATGTTAATGAAGCTGATATATTTTCTTTCTGCTGCACTTGTTTCAACCAGTGCCACTGCACCCATTAAGGGATGTGGGCTATGTGTGTCCTCCCCAACACAAATCCTGAGAAAAAGCCCCCATCTTTTGTTGATGAAGTCTGAAAACAGCAAAATGTAATCTTAATATTGCCTTAAGGAAGAGAAAAACTAGTTTAAGACCTCAAATACTGTACTTTAAAACACATTTTGGCATTCTGGTGACATCAGTCCTAGTAGAGCATATTTCACAGAATTGAAACTCACTTTTCACTTTGTGTTCCTGTGCTCTGCTTTCTTTTCCCATGCCTTTTCTGTGCTTTGCTAGAAAGACAGATGCAGTTCAATAGTTGTTTTTTTTTCTAAAAGGCATGTTATACGAAGAAGTTCTGCAGTGAAACCTTTGAAATCCTGAAACTCCAGAAAGCTTTGTTTTTCTGTTTCCCAGCTTGCTCTCTGCCTTGACCTTTGGTTCCCATGTTTTAGGATACATAAGTAGAAAGCAGTCAAAAACTGATTTTAAAAAACTTTACTGGGTTACTTTGATTCTTTCTTCTACTTTAATCCTGCCAGAGACTAATGGCAGTTCCCCTGGTGCTCCTAGGAAATGATGAAGCGAGTCCATTGTTAAAAAAAATAACCAATTCCAATGGTAATTCTAGCAGGAAGCACTGAACTGCAATTTAATGAATTTCTGAGATCAGTCCTTAAGTCATCTTTCTCTATCCTTAGTTTGTTATATGGAAACTGCTGCTTTTACATGTGTCACAGTTTTGGAGAAAAAACCAAATTGATGGTCTCTGAAAATGTGTAGAGTGTTAGTATCTACTTTATTTAGAAATGTATGGTAAAACTCCAGAGAAAAACATGTGATGTGGTAAAATGTATTTGCCCAAAATTAGATGTCTCAATCATCTTAAAGGAATGGGATTATTTGGGGTTTTTTTCCACTTTTTTCTTCTGAACAAAATCCAGTGTGCTGCTGTCAAGTCCTCAGCAGTTTGCAATCAGATATTCCCAGGATCTGTCACAGTAATTAATTTGTGTGACTCTCTTCAAAGGAGCAACTTAAAAGACTTTTTCCTTTTAATTGCTAAAGTTTGGTACTAACCTTCCCAATGGTTTGTTCGTAGCAGGCAGTGCAGGGGGGTAGCACAGTGAGCTGGCATTCAGAAGTTGCTTATAGCTGGAGGTTTTTCCCTTTCAAAATACTTTGTAAAGTCAACAGAGGGGTGAAATCTCTGTAAAATTCAGAGCAACTGTACTGTGATCAAACAGCTGTGCGAGTGTGTGCTCTGAGTCTCTCACAGTTCATGCTTGTTTTATTTGGTGAAATACTTTGAAAGGGCTGATATGACATTAGTGTGAAGTGTAAAGTTATTCAAATAAAGTCATGTATTCCTATAAAACCTCACCTCTGGAAATGCGTTAGGGCACAGAAGTTTTGGTTCTTTTACAGTAGCTGGTTTGTCCTTCCTAGTCAGATTTAAAAGGGTCTTTGTTACACTCTTTGGCTCGTCCTGCCATTGATACACAGGTCTGAGGTTTTCCTGTTCAGGGAAAATTTGGCTGCACTCACCGTGCTGCTTCTAGTAAAGCTCACAGAGCAGAGTGTTGTCTTGGAAAATGTAACAGATTGGGTTTTATTCAGCTGGTATATTTTGGACCTTTACCATGTTCTCATTTATCTCTCACTCACAGAAACACTCTAAAATGGCAACCGTGTAATCTTTTTTAGATTGTAAAGCCTTTGTTATGGCTCCAGAGTGTGATGCCTGACACTTTACTGTGTGCTTTGATCCTGGTTTTCTGCTTTTTGTTTTTGTTTGGTTTGGATCTTTATCCCCTCGTGCCTGTGGAAACATTCAAAGTCCTGGTTATTTTCAGGGGCTAATATAACTTTTTATGGAATCAAATGGGAAAAGGGCTTTGTTAGATTAGTGAAACATACACGTGCTTTACTTCATTTGCAGAGCTGTGTTTTTTGCTGAATCCTAACTCTTCTCTATGAGTGCATGGCTTTAATAATTTTACTTTCTGCCTCCAAACTGGCTCTTTGTGAACAAAGAAAAGATTCCTGGTGATGCTTCATCTGTAACATAAGGGTTCCTCTGCTGTTTGTTCCTTGACTTGGTTTCTGTCGTTCATACTTGAGTTGTCGTCTGAATTCAGGATATTTAGATGTGATGAACTATAGCAGTTGCAAGAAGCTTTTGTCTCCTTGTCGAGAGCCACAGGGAGTATTTCATATAATTGTTCTTGACTTCAGTGTTAGTGCTCAAGGGAGTGAGGATGAAGCAGTTCCATTTGGCTGCTGCTCCATTTACACTGTGGAAAGCTTCTCTCTTGTGGCTCTGCCCAGTTTATCTGGAAAAGCAGGAAAAGTTTTCAGGCTACAAGACACATTTAGGAGGATTCTTAGTTTCAGTGGTCAGCTGTCATTTTCTGGCAGGTGCAAACACTTGGTCACTGTGGCTTAGATTTACCACAGCCTGAGTCTTAAAAGTTGTAGGTTATCCAGAAGAAAACTCAGCTGTCTAGGAAGATACTACCAAGGAAAAATCAGGAAAACAGGTTAACAGTGAGTCCGCAAAATATTTCTTTTGTTCTTTATTATTTGAGTTAATAGAGTTTAACTCAGTAGAGTGACATTTTTGTGGTTAGTCTGTACTAGAAACAGGTAGGAAGCACAGATTGTTGTGCTGGGCTCCCTAAGAAAGACAGACTTGGTGACTTTTTGAGTTAGTGCATTACTCATTGACTACCTTGTGTATTCAAGGAAAAATCCCAGATACTCTCCTGATGATGTGACTGTTTCTGTCTTACCTAAGCGTGGTTACGGCCCCTATCCAAGAGGTTTAGAAGGCAGAGTGAAACCTTTGCCAAGAATGAAAGGCAGGTATGACAGGCGAGTACTCTTGGCAGGCAATTTCGTTTATTATGCAGCTATTTGAAGGGGCAAGCTGCCAGCTTTGCATGTTAAAGGGAAGATAATTGCCTAACAAGGTCACTGGGAACAAGGAATACTGTGGGATAGAAATTTCGTCCTGTCCCTTGGTAGAACAGATCATTTTATTTCTTTACATGCTGGAAGGACCCACACGGGGCCTAAATCATGCCAGCTCCAGACATTGTGTGTGTATACCCTGTCTCCCATTGCCAGCCAGAAAAATGAGTTAATGAAATGTTGAAAAGTGCCCAAATGAAGATTAATATGCAAACTAGAACTGAGGCAGTCTGTAGTTATGTAGTAGCTTCCTTAAATGTGTAAAGACAGGAGGAAGGTGGGGGATTTTTTTGTTCTCTTTAATTTAGTAGGAATGATGTCCTATTTTGGGGGGAGTTTTTCTGTTTATTTGCTTAAACTGCTCTGAAGATAGTGTCAGTAATTTTCTTGTTCACTGTGTTTGTAATTAAAGTAACTCAGATTTTTTTCAGGGTAATTTCACAGTGTCATTGAGATGGAATTATTTGCATTTTAAAAGAGGGAAATCGTTACAGGAAAAGTAAAAGTTTCTCATCTATCTAAGATACTAATATCATATTTTAGAGATAGAGGCAGCTACACCTGTGTCTTCAGAGTACATTCCAGGTGATTTATAGCCATGTCCTAATAAAAAGCTGATTTTTTTTTTTTTTTGGATGAAACCTAAAAACTCCCTTGTCCCTTGGAGGCGGAAAACTTGCAAAGTCGGTGGAAGTTCAGTGTCATGATTAAAATTAGACATACTTGTAAGTAACCAAAACCACATCTACTAATCAGAGAGATTAAGCAGCTTCAGTGGAGTTTGCTGGCAGTCGTGACTGTAGTGCATGTCAGAGGCTGTTATTGCTGTTTTGAATGAGTCATTTGGGTAACAGAGGTCATAATTTAATTTGTAGTTGTGTACATAAGTACACAGAGCACGGGAACCACCTGTTAACTACTTCTGCATTATAATGTATTTTTACTGTCTATCATTCAAAAATGTATTTCCAAAGGGAGAGGAGCAATCTGAAAGAGGGATGTATTTATATAGGTTAAACTGCATGTATTCAGATGGAGCTTGATCTTTCTGATGCCACACTGAAATATTTATATGATCCTCAAATAATGCACGTGGAATAGACACAATTAACTGTCAGTCAGCTTCCAGAAAAGTTGCTCAGTGTTTTCTCAGAAGGCACCATCCTTCAGCTTCCTGGTAAAAGAGGAACCATTGTTTGGGAATAATCCAGTGATCCATCTAATGATTTTCTGTAACTCGGATAGTGATCAGCACCTGGTGGAAGATTTAAAAAAAAAATGTAAATAGTTGGTTTTCTGCTTTTGGTTCCCTATGAAAGAAAAAGTGCCCAGCTGCCCTCACAATAAGATGAAGAAAGATAAAGCAAAAAACAAAACAATCAAAAAAAAAAAGCCTTGACTCTTGACTATAAACTTAAAATGGTTTGGTGCCTGCTGTGTGTGTCAGAGCATGGTCAAGTTGGCCTGAGTGGTACCCTGAAGGTTGTACTGGTGGCATAAAAGCCCAGCTCCTGGGGACTCTCCCTGCCTCTGCAGGCCAGGACCAACCCTCTCCTTCATCTCCCTCCATCCACCTGGGATGGCCAAGCTGAGGGGTGATACAGTTTGGTTTTGCTGAGGAGCTGGGGTCCCAGTCAGGGCTGGTTTATCCATCATATCTGTTCCTGGCAGATGCCTCCTCCTAAGAAGATGTGTACTTATTTAGGAGCTCAGCTGGAGTTGTGGTCCCTGGAATGCATCCCAGCAAGGACACTGCCACTCAAAGGAGTGTGGTCCAAACACTCACACATGAGCTATTTATTCCCTTAAATTGTGGAGTGCTTCATTCCCAAGTTGCAGCACAACTATTTTTTTCCCCAAAAGTACTTAATTCCTATTTTCAAGACCTAGAAATTCTCAGTGTCGTATCAGTGCACTCATGGTGTTGATGCTTCTTGTTCTTTACTGTGTTTTTTGGTAAACTCTGTGTTCCCATGTACTCTCTCATAGTTTGTTTAAGCAGGAATGTTTGTCTGTAAACCATGCCAAAAAGAGGGATTAAAATTCTCCAGAAGTGATAGGAGCTAGCTGAGGAATGATGACAGGAAAAAATTCTTCTTAATATATTTAATTAGGGTTTGTCACTTGAAAAAATCATAAACAGACTCAAATCTCTGATGATCCAGAGCTCTGTATCTACAGTCTGTTAGTTTCTTGAGGAGGAAAAATCTTTTGTATTGTCTCTATCCCAAAATCCAGGCCATCAAGGTCTGTCCCCTGGGTGATTAAGATGTAGGTGAAAGCTAACAACAAAAGGAACAATGTTCAAGTTCCTCCCCATCTTTCTCTCCTACCTGTTGCCTATTTTTAATCCCATGCTAGATACAGTTGTCATGCAGTTATCTAAACTCTCTTAACAATTTGGCTTTCAAACATGTTTGAGTCGCTTGTTCCAGATCTAGATCTCTCATTTTTGCTCTGTGGGTTGGCTCTTACTGACTTCTCTCTGCACACTGTGTGGTCCAGAATATTTATTTCACCTGCTAAATACCTATGAGGAAACAATCTTGAGTTCTTCAGGAGCTCTGGTTATCTCTCTTTGTTCATCTGAAGTTGTGGTTTGCATTGCTTGTACTGTTGGCTCTCAATGTCATGTGTGAGTCTCCTGTTAGATGCTTAAGCATTATTTATGGAGTGTTTGTAAACTCACAGGCAGAGTGTCTGGGAATGTTTGGTGTGTTCCCATGGAGCTGAACTGTATTTTGACAGCTGGTTAATGCCACAAAGCCTCCAGAGGCTGCTGCTCTCTATCTGCCATTCCTCCACCGCTTAGATGACTTGTGATAGTTGTTCTGCAGACACAGCTGTGATTGACAATCTAGATTTTAAAATGTAGGCTCTTCCATGTATCTGTTACTTGTAAGATTAGTTCAGACCAAGTAGTTTTGCTTTTCTCTGTAAATACGAGCCATTTGTTTGAAATTGAGTTGAGAGTTGGTGTTAACAAATCCTGTTTTCAATATTAAAGTTTACGTGGTGAGTCTTCACAATTAAAGCTCTTTATGAAGTGTATATATTGTGTTATTAGAGCAAACTGAGGAGCAGAGAAGTTAAAAGGTTTCTCAGGGTCATAGGGCATTCAAGATCAGATTCAAAGGAAAACAGTACAGTTCAACTTGGGACGTTGTCTACTTTCATGGTTACTGACACCCCTCCCAGTAGTAGCAGAAGGCTGAAATTGCTTCTCTGCAATCTCTGCAATCCCCGTTGTTTATGTTTGGATGTGAAAATGAGGTTTCAGTCGTCATTTGTAGTGAGTCCAATGAATGTTGAAACCTGAAAGAATGCTGCTGTTTCCTCCTTGAGAGGTGTCTCCTCTAAGGAGGCGAGCTGGGCCTTGGCCCCAGGAGGAAAAACAAAGAACCTGGACTGTAGTGTTCCTCGAGGTAAAGGGTTTTTTGGTTTGGAAGTGTTGTGAAACTTTTGTCAAAATGATTCCTCACTTGTGTGTGAGGGAATGAATAAAAGAATGAGTGTGTTGTAAGGCTGGTCCTGTCATTGGTCTGTCTTTGGACACTCTCACCTAGTCAGGTGGCTGAGTAGATAACATGAAACTCTTGCTAATGATGGTTAATAAACCAGGAAGAGAATAGGACAGAATAAATTGAGTCTTTCTATTTTAAGTTCTCTTTTTTCACTTCCCTGGGTATTTCCATTCTCCATCATTCCTTGTATTCGGCTTGGTTTACTTAGTGTTCGGGGGAAGCTTGGGGGTTTTCAGGGTGATGCTTTTGTAGGATAAAGAGGTTTCCCTTAACACTGTGTAGGATATCGACTGAGAACGTGTCATTTAAGGTGTTACTGACATCTGCATCAAGCCTGGCCTGTATTCTTCTTATCCCAAACTAAAATGCAGTTATGTTCATCTGCCCTTCAGCTCTTCAACAGATTGTCCTTGAGCTTGGTTCAAATATCCCACTTCTTGCAAGGCCCTTGAAAGGAAAAACTATTGAAAAAAAGTATTACAATTTTATAAAGATATGTCTCAAAGGTGGGTAGTCAGTCTACAAACTGCTTGAGCTGCCCTTTGGATATTGAGTTTGGTGAATTTGTTTCAGATTGAAAAAAGGATGTTGAAAGGGAGCTTTAATAACTGTAATGCTTTAATGAGTGTTTGTAATGGCAGATTACCTGTCTGTGCAATTCTGAGCTGTGTCCTTACTCAGCACTCTTGCTCCTGGGTTTATGAGTAGGCACGGAAGTTGGGAGTTTCCACAAGAATTACTCATATCAAGGAGGAATCCTAAGAGCCTTGTCCCTGTCTGATCATGGAAGCAAATTAATTAATTACTGCATGCGTAATGCATCTTTCCAAAATTACAGAAAGACTCTTGACTCCCTTTGCTGTAGGGGACAGGAGGAAAAGCTCTGAATGTAAATTCAGTAACTCATTGCCTCAGAAATGTGTTGAATTGCTGGAACTGGTCATCCTGACACCTTGCTGGAAGTATAATACTGACTCTTTCTGTTGAGTGGTTTTGAAAGAAATGGTAAAACTCTGACTTTAAGGCTTTACATGATAATCCTTAGATATGATGAGTTATTCCTGCTAAGTAGCCATTTGTGCATCTTTACTTTCAAGTAGGTAGGTGATGATAGGAAGAGGGAGCAGAGGAAGGGAGGTCAGCACTAAGTGGGTCACAAACCCAGACCTTGATCTTTTGACTCTCTCATGCCAAGATCTTAAATGTAATACTGTGTTCCACTGAACTCCATACAAGTGCCTGGAATAGCTGTTTCTTTGAGTAGCTTGTGTAACTTCACTAGGAGATACTGGAAAAGTTCAAACTTTTGACGTTACTGAAAATTGTTTAGAGATTCTAACCATTCTCTGTTTGGAGAACAGAAATTAATGTTTCCATTGTAGAGCATACTGAAAGTTTATTCTGAATTAAGCAAGAGCTACAAAATGTTTACTGACAAGAAAAAACTGAGCAGTGTTTTCCCTTCTGTAGGCAGAGTTTACTGTACTTGCTCATCCTAAAGTTTAACACGGTGTTGGAATTTAGTTACAAACAATGGAAACAACCCTACCCCACTACTGTTTAAAACTCCTAAACTGCTTTTGTATTATGCAGTAGTACAGATTGATGCTTAAAGTGCTTCTATTTTGATTTTATGTTCAAAGATTGAAAATAAAACTAGAGAACTGCTCAGATCTACTTTCAGGGAGGCTGAAGAATCTATTTCTTGGGTTGTGCCTACGCTACGTATCGTTGCTCCAGAACAGCACTAAATACTTGCAGTAGTTGTTACTTGTTACATCTGTGTCATTGAGGGATAGCAACATGGGGAAACTTTAACAAAGTCCAGAATAACTAGGGATTCAAACTCTGTAACTCCTAATGCCCCAATTTATACAAGTATTCTGAATTTTAGCTACACTGCACTGAGCCTGGTAGCTGTTGTTGAGCATTTTGGAAGAGGTCGATGTACTAAACCAGTTTGCTGTGATATCAATTCCATGCATTAAGGTGGGTTGATAAGAATATAATTATAGCACCATTTTTAAAAAAGGATCTATTTTCAGTTTGTCTTAATTCTCTTATGCCAGATGGGTGTCTTCTACCTGTCCATCATCCACTGTAAATGAATGCTATTGCTAGAAGAATGTTGTTTGCAGTAACAGGAAAGAATCTATCTTCACCACTTTTTTTCTATTTCTTCTTTGAGAAGCTCTTGTTTTATTTTCTGGGTGCCCTTTTACCCTATAAGTAATGGCAGGGCAGATGCCTGGAGGTTTCTGCGTAGCTTTTGTGGGTGATGTCTGAAATCAGCAACACAGGGTTTCTTCTCCATTTTCCTTTTTAACTCTTCCTCTGGAAAAGAAATTGAAAGCAGCTTGAATAGTTTTGTATCATCTACTTGAGATGTGTAAGTTGTTACTTAAAATACCATATTTTGAATACTGAACTATAATCTGTAATCCTAACAAAATTAGGGAAATAGTTCTACCCCTGAGCAAATACTGCATGACATATAGTATTTCCAGTATTTCCAGTAATACTGGAAACTTTTTCCTCAGTTTCACTTACACAAGATATGGAAGTTCAATTTTGCCTTTTGGCGAGGGAGCTGCTCCAAGTATTTGTATATGTTTGGTAGTGAAGATTATATCAAATTTTAATCTATTCAATCAATATATGTTGGAAATCATTATTGCTTTATGCAATATTTTCCTCATAACTTTTAAAAACTAAAAAAAGTCCCTACTGCTTCTGTGGAACAAAATGTTAATGAGAGGAGATAATTATGAAAATTATTCTCCTTCCTCAGGATATCCGATCTTTATGCGTGTGATACATGTTTGCACATCTCACCTGATACCGTTTCTCAGTGCGTGTCTTAGATGAACGTCGGGTGCTGACAGCTGCAAGAGAATCGTGAGGTTCTTTTCTCCTTTGACATCTCCTCAGATGAATTTTAATTGCTGATTTTCTGTCAGAAATAGGTTTCATAACTTCGTTTTCGGAGGTGGGTTTAGTTTTAGAGCAGTTAAGAAAACGTTAATACTCTGCTTGGAAAACTGCATCTTGGATAAGGAGATACATCACAGGAGCATTGAAATTTTATTTACCAAACCACTTTTTAATTAAGCATTTTCAAAATACAAGCAAATACATTTTTCAATATAGCTGTGTTTCAGGTCTGAGTAAATATTTTAATTTTTTATTAGTCCCACAGAGGCAGAATGGGGTTGTCTGTTAAAGGCTGGAAATGTAGCTGTCGGCAGCTCTTTCCCACAAAGTTGAAATTCCTTGGGCTGAAGTTGATTTAACTTCTGTTTACTCAGTACTGGGGACTTTCAAATTACCCAAGATGTGGACTAACTTTTTGTAAAAAGTGGGTTGTGGGCATCTGTTTACTTCTTCTTAATTGTGCGAATTGCTTCTCAGTGCTGGTCACTAAACATGTCTGCGGGTTCAGCAGTAATTGCTAATATGGAAAAAACATCATTTAGAGCAGGATTTATGCACTTAGTGCTGTAGTGGAAGCAAATATCCAGACCTGTGGGGAAAAGCCAGCATCCTGAAGCCTGGGGAGTGCTGAGTGCTGTAAACCACAAGGCAGAAAAGAATCTTTTTGGGCTAATTTGTACTGGGTTTGTTGTAAACAGCAGGAGAGCTCCTGGCCAGCACCAACTACTCACTCATTTGCTGCTGCATGGAAGTGAAAGGTGTTTCAGATATACAAAATGCCAGGGTAATTATAATTAAGCAAGCTGTGATTAAGCAAGCTGCGTAGTAAACAGCGTGAAAGAGCCTCTTGGCATTGGAGAAGGGAAAGAATCAAGGCAGTGTGGATAGCACTAATTCACAGAGGAAAGATTTGGAGGCAGGACTGGGCAGACCATTAAGGGTAGATCTAGTCAAACAAATGACACCGCGTGGAAAGAGAGTTTCCCACTCAGCTGCCTGGGGACAAGCAATCTTTCCGTGCAGGAACGTTTGCATTTGGAGCAATGCCGGGAGCATTCTGGTTCCTGTGGGTTTCACTCCGTGACCTGCTTGTCCCCTTTAAAACACTGGGAAGGTTGGGAAGAGCATTGTGCCCACCGTGTGTGCTATGGCCTCAGGAGCTTTGGGGCTTTACAGCTGTTTGGTTTTCCTCCTGAGTTTTTCTATGCCGGTAGCAGCCATACCTCATCCCTTTTAACTGAATGGTCTCGCAGAAAACCCCCCAGCCTGCTGTCACCTCCCCTTCAGTATCATGTCATGGTTGGAAAGCAGACCTTGAGGACGTGTCATTTCTATCAAAAGGTTGCTATAAAAGTTATTGTAAAGAAGCACTTCTATGGCAGAAGAAACATGCACAGCAAAAAAAGTCATAAATAATTGGAAGGTGCAGGGGAAAGTGACCAAGACTTTAACTCATTTATCCATTTAGTGATGGAGAAAGTGAGGGGCCATGATGAGCCAGGAAAGCTTGTCTGGAAAATCATTGAACACTCTGTTGCTTCTGTGGATTAACTGGGCCACGAGAGTGCAACTGGAATCAAAGACTTTGTCTTCAGTTACTTTTTGGATAATCTATAGATACCCTGGCAAGTCAGTTGCACATGTCTTCCTGAAAGTATTTTTTTAGGCAAGTAGTGAAGTCTGTGTCTTGTTTATCAATGTGTTCATCAGTGCAAAGACCCAATAAAGTAACAAAACAGGTGCTGACTTGCAGTGTTGCAAAGTGAAGTTATTGGATATTTGGTTTGTATTTCACCCTGTGTGTGTAGTGTTTTGCATATGAAAAGCAAAACGCTCATTTTTACGGGATTCTTCAGTTTTTAGTAGGATGAGCACTGGAGCGGAAGCTGGAAAAAGCCGTGGCAAACAATACACACTTAATAATTTGATTTGCACCCTCCAGAAAGGTGAGTCCTTCAAGCAGTAGGAATAACATTTCTGGAAGGTGCCCAGAGGGTGTTCGTGACAGCACCCAGTCCACACAACTTCTTACGCTCTCAAAACCTAAAATAGTTGAGCATGTCCTGACATGGTTGTCTTTACAAACAAGGTTCTGGCTTATCTGAACCTCCAGGGATTTTTGTTTACCCTTTTCTTTCTCATTTACTGTCTTGTGTCCCAGACGTTTCAATGCTTAAAGGCTTATGCTTAAAAAGTTATGGTTTTATGCATTTAGTGGAAAATCACTCACTATGGCTATTAGCAGACACAAATCATAAGTGTCTAGATCCATCAGAGTGTGGAGTTCATATGTTTAAACCACAAAATTCAGGAAAAGGCAAAAAATAAATGTTTGCTGTTAACTTCTTATTGGGAGGATTAAAAAAAGAAATTTAAAATGGTATTACATCATACATCTCGCCCTGAGTTTACAACTGGTTCTACAAACTCTATGCTACCTTTAAATAGCCCAAATTTCTCTTAAGATCTCTTTATGCCTAAATTTGACTTGCTGTTAATGAGCTGTGTCTGTTCTCTGTATTTTTGGGAATTCCAGGTCTGCTGTAGCGTTTTATATGCTCATTTCTTCCAGAAGGTGATTCAGAGGGGAGGGGACAGTTAAAAATCATTTGTGGTTCCATTTTCTTATCTCTTTTTGCAAGTCTAAGGCTGAACCTTGAAATTACAGCAGGAGCAGTGCTGTATTAATTAAAAATAAATTATGAGTATGTTTGCTGCTTTCCAATTTGTCCTTTTCAACCCCCGTGGCCATTCACTATTTAGCATCACCCTGTACATCCTCAGTGGCACTGAGCTGTGCTTATTTTCTCTCTTCCTTGCAAAAGAGAGCTCAGAATCACAGGTAGTGATGAATGTATGGCTTCACTGGTAATTTTCAGTTTATAAACCATAGGAAAAGGTCTTGATTAAGTTGACTTATATTGGTTATTTACATTTCTTCTGTGGTTTTTGGCCTTTACATTCCCAGTAATGAAACAACCAGAACAAAAGAATAAAAGGATGATTCCTACCTACCCTGAGCAGCCTCTGAATACCAGGAAATACCAAGAGGAGGAGCATCATGCTCAGAAAGGCAGATCCAGCCCATCTTAGAAACATAGAATGGTTTGGGTTGGAAGGGACCCTAAAGGTCATCTCAAAGAAACAAACAACCCCAATAATGCCAGATGCAGTCAGGAGGGTGGACTGGATCTATTCCTACAACTCCATACACAGTTAATGAGCAAAAGTTTTGGTTCATAACTCCTGCACCCTTTAAGTTTAAAAGCCTTGATCACAAGCACATACCCATGGCCTGAACTGTGCTCCCTCTGATGAGGTTATCTGAGCAGCAGCTTTCCAGCATGTATGAATGATGATACAGTTCTCTCAGCTAATGAATATTCTACTTTTCCAGATACTTGGAGGATTAGGTCATAAGTGCTGGCAGTAGGATAAATTTCTGACTTGGAGGCTTGTGCTCTTTGAGAGGTACTTAGACTGCATGATCTGATGTTTTCAAAAGAGCTAACTAAAATTGTTTTCTTATTGCAATGTTTTAGAAGGCATTTTTTATATTGCTGTTGAATGTCCAGTTTCTTTATTTCCATTTTTTCCCTCTTCATGGGTCATGTAGATACATTAACCCTGTACATCTAAAATAAGACGAATTTTAAATTCCTTTTTTTTCTTAAACTCTAATTGACGTACTGTCTTTATGGTATTTGGCTTCTTCAGTGTGAAGGGAATTCAGTGGAAAATATAAAAAAAACCCACCCAAACATAAAACCCCTCCAGTGTTTTGAAGAGAAAGGCAGTGTTTTCTGGTTTTTCGGTTTGAAAATATGTTGTTGGCATTTTCTATTATTCTTTCTGGGAAATACATCTCAATTTCCAGGAAGCTTATAATTGAGCAGAAAATCATAGAATTCTGGAAGGGTTTGGATTGGAAGGGACCTTAAAGATCATCCAGTTCCAACCCCCTGCCATGAGCAGGGACACCTTCCACTATCCCAGGTTGCTCCAAGCCCCATCCAACCTGGCCTGGGACACTCCCAGGGCTGGGGCAGCCACAGCTTCTCTGGGCAACTGTGCCAAGGCCTCCCCACCCTCACAGCCAAGAATTCCTTTCTAATATCCCATCTCCCCCTGCCCTCTGGCAGTGGGAAGCCATTCCCCCTTGTCCTGTCCCTCCAGGCCCTTGTCCAAAGTCCCTCTCCAGATGTCTTGGAGCCCCTTCAGACACTGGAAGGCCAGAAAATCTTGGATGTTCTAATGGATCCTAGATAAAAGTACTCATCAAGAGTGAACTGGAGGATGGGCTTGGTGTGTAGCTCCTCTGTTAGAGGAGAAATATGCTACTGGAATGTGCCTGAATGTGGATCCCTGTCCACTTGATTAAGGTGGTACCTCAACAGTTACTGTACATTGGATTTTCTTTGGCTGTTTTCCTTTGGTTTGGTGCTTCTGAAAGCTGTGAGCAGCTCAGCTGTCCTCATGTACTGCTTGTTACAAAAAAGTCTACGAAGCCTTTTGCAGAATGTCTCGCTTCCTCTGGAGAACTCATGATAACCTCGATGTGCAGTTTTGCAATTCAGTCGTGCTGACTAAAAACTGCCCAATTTCTTGACCATTATTGAGGAAGTGGGAGCTGATCAGGAGCCCAGACTGAGCACAGCTCCTCCAGTGGCCTCTTTAGTGACACAGAGCCAGAGATTGGCTACAGGATATATTGTTGTAGAGAAAAAGAAGTGTAACTTTATCCCTTTCACATAATAGGGGTTTTTTTCTCTCATGTGGAAGGGATTCTGTTACTTAATTGCAGGAAAAAACCTCAGCCTCTACTTATTCCCCATGTCAAAGGAAAAAAAGCTTCCTAGTTAGACTTAAATTATGCATTGCATAGAGGAAAGCCATGGTTTGCCTCCTATCTAAATATTTTGGACATGCTCCCATTTCATCGTGTGATTTGATGGTAATGAATTGTTCATTCACCTGGAACTTCATAAGGGTCTGTCTGGCCAGCCCTGTTGTATTAATCTTCCCAAAATGTTGTTTCAGCTGTACTTAACAAATGATACCAGCTTGTGCTATCAGAAATAATTAACAGAGTCTTTGGGTTCAGGCAGCACTTCTTCTCTTGCGTGTTTTTAATGTCTGATGTTTGGGTTTGAAGTTAACGAAGAGGATTCATTTGCGCTTTTGTTTCAAGCTCGATTTTGCCAACAGTGACGAGCTGTGCCCTGTAGTGTTTTCATGTTGAGTCCTTTGTGTTCACAGAGGAAGGAGAACTCGGGACTCTTAAAAAAATATTTAAATGGCTTTTTCTTATGCTCTTCTAAAGAAAAAACAGCTGACAGTACTTCCCCCTTCTCCCCACCAAGTAGTGGTTGTGGAATATTGGAAAAGCCAAATTTATTGCTCCAAATGTTCTTTCTCCGTTTCCAAAAAAAAGGATGTTTGGTGTAAAATGCTGTTTTTATCTTGCAGCATATACTGTGTGACAGCCTGGCCCGCTGCCTGTTTCGGAGTCCACAATTTCCTCAACTTACTGATCTTTGAGTGTAAAACCCAGATTTTTCATCCTCTGCACACTTGAAACCACTTTAAGAACAGTCAACTGTTACTGAGCTAATTGTGTTATCCTATCCTATAAATTTGGCTCTGTGTCACCCTAAAAGCTCCCCAAATCAGTTCTGCTCTTCCTCCTGCTTGCCTCCAATCTGCATCCCCCTTGAGCTTCCAGGAGTTTGTGCTGCCAAGATTGAGTTTCCCTGTTTAGAAAAATGTTTCTGGTGCTCATATTTTGAAAAGTTTCTCATTGTAATGATAAGGGAAAGCGTCAGTAATTCTTTTTGCCCTGAAGGGTGCTGGGGAAATACCAGCAATTTAGACAGCAGCCACAAATATGGGCAGTTTGGGGACTGCTGAACAGGCAAGAAAAGTGGGGAAACTTGGAAATAATCTGTTCTCCTGGCCAAGGGGGATGAAACCAAGGAACATCTCTTGCTACATGGCTTATCTGGATGGATTCTTCTCCAGACTGTTGCAACACAGTGACAGATTTTATTATGTAATTGTTTCTGTTTCTGGACTTGGCCTAACCCAGCAAAAGCAGAAGTGTCTGAAAGAAAATACTTGGGGCAGGAAGGGAAGGAAATGATAACTACAATTTTTCCAAGCTAGGCTTAGGACTCTGAGCTACTCTACTTGTACTATTTAAAAAAAAAAAAAAAAAGACAAACCCCAAAACTTGCGTCATTTACACTAGAATTCAGTGTATGGAACTGTCATTTCAAAATTATGAACTAAAAAAAATCATTTGCGTTAAGTTTAACAGGAAGTAAATTGAATTGTGAGTTAAGTGTTTTGTTGTCTTTTCTTACTTTTCATAAAGTTGTGTAATTATTTAAAAACTTTTCATGAAGATACACTGTTTTAGAGCTATTACTGCAGAAATTCTACTTGATTGGGCTGTTGGGCTGTTTTAAAAGTGTTCTTTTGATCCTTGACTTTCTGAAGATAACTGCACTTATTTAAATATCACCAGATGCATATATTTTGCTTTCATGAGTATAGTCCCACAATTCTAATTTCTAAATGAAACCATTCATAGGAGAGAGTTGTACCTTAATGGCTAAACCTAAATAAACGTACTGGTGATACTGCTGCAGGGGCAGTATTTTCGGAGAAGTCTCCTTTTTTTGCAGGAACCTACACACAACATGTCAGTTTAGCCCTGGTTTGTGGAGAGCACTTTTTAAGCCCTCTGTGGATTTTAAGCTTTCAGAGCAGCACCTGCAGATAATGGGGGGTT
This sequence comes from Edolisoma coerulescens, assembly GCA_013397115.1. NCBI lineage: Eukaryota > Metazoa > Chordata > Aves > Passeriformes > Campephagidae > Edolisoma > Edolisoma coerulescens. The sequence continues at coordinate 126,428 of VWZW01002888.1, read as the reverse complement.
TTGCCATTCCTGGTGGCTGTGAGTGTTCAGCATCACGATGTAAAGTGATCTGAGGTTGGATATAAGTATGTTTTTCAGGGTTTATTTGGGTAGCAGTAGTAGTGCCTAGGGAAGTCCAGCTGATAAAGGCTGCTGCTATGTACCTTTTGGACAAGGTTCACAACAGCAAATATAATAAGCCTCTTGTAAACTGACTTCATTTTGAGATCAACTTTTACCTACAGAACATCAAATAAAGGCCAGGGCTTGCAACAGAACCTGCTGAAAGTCTCTGTAGACTAATCATAGATGTGCAGTGTAGACAGTGGTAAGCACCATTTGGTTCAGTGGATTGTCCTACAGCACAGGTATTGTTTTTCTCTCTTGGATCATCAGCTGGAAGGACACAAGTGCAGGGAGTGGTGGCTGTCACACACGGGAGCAATAAAAACACACAGTCTGCAGTGGTGAAGGATGCTAATCGCTCTTCCAGGATCTCTGTTTGCAGGCTGTCTTGTATTATTGCCGTGCAAGCAGCATAATCACCTTTGCAGGCTGTACATAAAGACCACAGAGAAACTTGTTTGTGGTTTTGGAAGTGCTGTGGGGGCAATAAGTTGGACAGTAATTTGTTGCTGTCTTCCTTGTCCATTGCCAGAAGAGAGGACAGGAAATCCTTATGTAAGAAAGGTGCCCACAAGTTAGAAATAATCTATATTTTTGCATCTTAAAGAAGAAAAAGTTACTGCTGCATCTTTTCAGGGAAGAGTGCAAATTGGCCAGCTGTGTGTGGTGCTGTTGGTAATTCCCAGAGCAGTTGTGTGGCCCTGGAAGCAGCCTCAGCAAGGAGCTAAGCAGGAATTGGGCGTTTCATGCCACCCAGAGCAGTTCTGTGAGACAGCATGGAAAGGCCGTGATGTGTTGCAGCTTTACATCCATCTGCAAAATGTTTCACAGACTAATGGAAGGAAATCAGAAGCACAAAACAGCAAGGGAGTTTTCTCAATTGTATTTCTCATGGATATATGGTCCTTATCAGTGATGGAACAGCCTGGCTCTGTCTGGGCCAGTCAGTTTTTAGTCTCTTCAGTGCTCTGTTGTCAGCCAGTGCCAGCATTTCCTCCAGATGATCCACTGCTTTTCCTCCCGATCATCCCCTGCTTTGATGTGCCTTCCTGCTTTGTGTAAAAGTTACAACCGTGTCTTTGTTTCTGGGCTGTGTTGGAGCTGCCGTGTTCTCACTGTTTATAACAAGGCAGAATTACAGCAACAAAGGAACCCTGGCAAGCGCCGCCTTCCCCGCCAGTCCCTGAGAGCTGGGCACTGCTGGAAGGAGAGAAACTGCAGAATTCACCCTTTGTCCCTTTGTTCTCTGTGGAGAAGATTTTTAATCTAATGTGAATTTTGTGCCAGCAAATCTTGATAAAATTCTCCTTGGAACATTTAAGATTTTAATTTGCTTTGAAGGTTTCTTTAAAACCGCGTGTTACAAACACATCAGTGTGAAAATTGAACATTTGTTCATCTGGCAGGTGTTGACACTGATGATGTGAAGATGTTTCCAGTTTTCCGCCTCTCACTCTGTAGCTGATAATAACACTGTTGATTTTCTTTCCATATTAAATAATCAAAACCTCTCAGTTCTAAAGCTCCATGGAAAGTACCTTGGATTTTGCAGAATCTGTTCCAGATAGCATAGAATGTGGAATAGAGAAGTTTGGGGAGAATAGAGAAGATCAGGGATCCTTGACAAAATGAATGCTGTGCAGGATGGCATCCAATGGTGTGCTCTAAACCACTGTGGCCACCAGCAGGTACTTCATACAGAGTAATGTTACTGGAATATTTTTCCCTTAGTTTTTTGGGGTTTTTTTTCAGATTGTACTTTGACTTTGAAACTGTTTGAGATATTGAACCCGTCATTTAGACATGCAGTATTCTTGGAGCTCGCATCTCAGTGTTTCCACCATTTGGTTTGGATAAAATCTTGCCCTTTAGGGAAAACAGTTTGGCTTTAATAGTTCATAGCTGCAATGCAGATTATATGAGTAGATTGTAAAATCTCCGTCAATCCAAAGCTGGTGTTTTGCAGCAGTTTCAGGTCTTGACAGATACAGCCCTTAAAACAATAGTCAGCACTTGTGCTGTCACTCCTGTAACAGTCACAGAGACTGGAGGTGGACTCTTATCTGAAATGCAGCAAGCAAAGCCTGTGTGCTGCTTTCCTTTTCAAATGTGAGAGCACTTTGGATGAGTGTACTCAGCAGGGATTTTGAGAAACTTGGTTGATTTAAAATTCATCTCTTTCATCGAGTTTCACTGCCAAATTCAGTTGTAGTGGAGTATGTGTTTGTTTACAGCAGTGCAGCTGATACTTGTCAACTATCTCACAGTACATCTTAGCATAGGAAAGGATCAGAAAATGTATTTGAGGAGCAAATCCAAACCCTCCTTTCTCACTTAACCTCTCTGTCACAGTACAGTCTACAACATACAGTGAGAGTTTGCATGCAGGCATTTAAGATCTCTGCTTCTGTGAAAAAGGCATAATGTATAAGAGTAGAGAAACTTGGCTAGAACAGGCAGCTGCTGAATTTGTTTGGGCTCTTTTTAAGCTGTTGTTAAATGTAAAAGCAAACAGTTCTCTTCTGGTTTCCACTGTGACCTTGGACTTTGAACACCATCAAAAACTCTGGGATAGTGGTGTTTTCTCCTAACTGCTGAATCGCTGATGTGTCGTGTTTCTGAGTGAGAAGTGAGCATTGGAGATGCACTGAAGCTGAGTACAATGAAACTACAACAAATAACCATATTCAAAACTATGAAGCAGAGATGAAAATATGGCCTCCAAATGTATTTGGTCATCGGAAATGAGAAAGATTATGGGATTATTCAAAATGCATATGCATTGTAGCTGTTTTTATTGCATCTGATAACTTGGAGTTAAAGTACTAAGTTGTAAATCCTTGTGTTCTGTCTCAGGACTACCACTGCCTCGAGTCACATGGGCTGAGTGAAATCAGTTTAATTGTTAGTTTAGCTTTGTCAGTGCTTTCCAATTTTTTGTTAATATGGTCACAGGCTTACTGGAAACTGTGACTTCTAGCTGGGTCCTTACAGCAGAATTCTCCTGTGATTCTGTTAAATAAACCTTCCAGTGGGAGCTCCATGTTGACCTACCCAGCCTGTTTCTACCTATGGCCTCACTGAGTCTTAGAGCTGTTTCCCAGAGGTGGACAAGGCTGAAATCTGGTTTCTTTTACATCCATGTTGAGTAGTAATGATATGTGATCTGGTGTTGGCAAGTCCTGTAGCTGATCACTGGGGTGTAGTTCTGAACATAGTGAGCACAGGGTCTCTTGAGCAGCTGAAATATGTTCCTCATTAAAACTCTTGGTGAGCATTGTGCTTAAGTTGCGTTTGTGAAAGTGAGCTGTCAGATGGTATTTGTTAATTTTTACAAAAGCTGTCTATTTTTCTCTCTTTATGAGGTCACCTCAATCTCCACTCTCATCAAATGGTGCCCCAAGCTGCAATAAGCAGTGGATTAATGTGGGAGGGTTATGGCTTTGTTGTGAGTCTGGGTAACTGCATGAATGTGAATTATAGCTGTGGCTTTCAGTTCTTCAGGGGGATAAACAGTGGTGCCAAGTAATCCTAAACTTGCTTTCTAACTCTTGTTTTACTCTACAGAATAGAAAGTGGGGAAACAGTCAGTTAATAAAAACTAGCTCAATAAAAGTTAGTCATAAAATGTTTCCATTTATTGAAAATGGTCTCCCCATGGGGAGAGTGGGAGATGTGCAAATGATGCTGTCAGGAGCTATATGCTGTCTTGATGCAAAGAGCCTTGATTTCAGTCTTTTATCTAAATGACTGTAAGAGGTAGAAAAGGAATGTTAATTGTTTCTCAGGTTGATGTCTTTACATTTAAAAATGCCAGCATGTGCAGGTTTGCTTGAAAAGTTCTTCCTAGTGCTGCTTGACCAAGCTGGTTGACAATCTACAGTCAAAAGGCCAGTTTCAAGTCTTAATTTTTTTCCACCATCTCTTCCTTTTACCTTGTTAACTCTTTTCTCCTAATTCCTTTTACCTTATCTCTTTTATCCTAATCCCTCCTTCCTTGCATGCCTCATTCTCTGAATGCACTAGCATTGCTTTTCTGTCAAATGACACTTTTCTCTTAGCCTTTGAATAAGTCCTTTTTGTTTCACAAAACAATGTTGACACTCAAACTATAGGGAAAACTCCATTGCTAAAGATGCTGTGAGTTATAAACTGAAATCTGCTCTAAATTCAGGAGCTCTTAAGAATGAGGGAAGACTGTAATGAAACACCTATTTGCTGACTTAGAAATTACAAGTGTTTTGAGTTCTTGGAATTCCTGACACTTTAAAGAGGGTTGCACAGCAGTGCTGGAGCTTTTTCTACCTGTCCCTCTTCTCTTTGCCTGGCATGTGTGGGTACGGAGGCTCACAGGTTGGATCACCAGCTCTGGATGCTTCCTAGGACTTGTGAACTGCCACCTGAAAGCAACACTGGAATAGAAGCCATGTGATCATAGCTCCAATGGAAGAGATGTGTTGCTTTCTTACAAGTCTCAGATCAGGTTTTCCACTCGGTGATTTTTATTTCTTTCTTTCCATGTAGGTTGATTATCTTCGTGAGCAATGGCCCCCTTTTTACGGATATCTTTCAACTCGTTTGAGCTGGGACCTGTGCAGAATCAAGGAGAGCAACTACAGCCTTTCTGTGCTATCAAGATGAAGGAAGCTTTGACTACAGGTGAGGTTACAAATGGGGATGCTTTCCTCAATATGAGTAAGTTTTTGAGAAATGCTGTAATTCTTAATCTGTGAATGGCAGTGAGTCCTGCTCTTCCTGTCCTGCCAGGCACTTCAATGTGAGCTTTTCTTTTGGAACTGGAGAAATAGCAAAGGCTGTTGTTTCTACCCCCATCTCAAAGTGAGGCTTCTTTATTAGTACACAGGAGAGAGGTGTAGTAGGGGTGCCATGAAGAGGGAGCTGGACTGCAGCAGTTTGAGAGAACTGTCCTCAAGCACAGAGCAGCAAATGCTCTTTATTGGCTTGGAGGACAGGTAATGATGAGGTGCAGTGTGTTATTGTTGTAGTAACTCAGGCACTTTGGCAGAGTTGTTTGCTTGAAATGACTCGCACCCAAGGTCCTCTTAGCACAGAAATACAGAATAAGCTGTGCTGGAAGGGACCATCAATGATCATTGAGTCCAACTCCTGGCCCTGCACGGGACCATCCCCAAAACTCACACCCTGAGCCTGAGAGCACTGTCCAAATGCTCCTTGAGCTCTGTCAGCCTTGGGGATGTGCCCATTCCCTGGGGAGCCTGTTCAGTGCCCCACCACCCTCTGGGGGAAGAACCTTTTTCTAGAGGTTCTAAACCTTTTCTAAAGGCTTTTTTCTAAAATATCCAACCTAAACCTGCCCTGACACAACTTCAAGCCATTCCCTCAGGTCCTGTCACTGGGCCCCAGTGAGCAGAGATCAGTGCCTGCCCCTCTTCTTCCCCTCAAGAGGAAGTTGTAACTGCAGTGAGGTCTCCCCTCAGTCTTCTCCTTTCCAACTGAACAGACCAAGTGACTCACCAGGCCCTCAGCCTTCAAAGACCTCATCTTTACAGAAACTGGTCCAAAGGTTTCTAATATTTTGTGATGTTTGGCTAGAATACACCCCTGTAGCCAAACAGGATGAGAGGGAATTGCTGTATTGGGCCAGACAATGCAGCTCTCTAATCCTGCATTATGGCTCTAGGGATTCACAAAACATCAAAGAATGCAGAAAAGGGTGAATTTTCTTCTTCCTCACAATGTGATTGGTCTTTTCCCTTATTGCTGAGGGTAAAAGCTGCATTTAAAGTTTAAATACAAGGCATGGTGCCTTTTCCAGAAAGTGTTGTCATCCAGCAAATGTACTAAGCTCCAAAGAAGCAGTTTCCTAGTCTGCTGGGAGAACCTCTGAAGAAATGGTGTTGAAGGTGTTGCAGCTGCCAGAATATGTGGAGAAATGAAAGTAATCTAAATAAATCCACTGGTTTTTTTCCAGCCATTTGCTTTTGAAAAGTAGAATTGTCCCAGTATTTCCCAGTCTTTGCTTCCATCTGTCTTTGACATACTAAAAGAAAGGAGGAGGAGAGGGCACTACTTGGAGAGGTGAGTGATTGATGTAACCAGGAAAAGATGCTCCTGTTGTCAGTTTGACAAGATCTGGAACAGCTTTTTGTTGGATTTGAATACTGAAACACGATCAAGGAAAAGTTTATTGTATAGGAGGAAGAAAATCCTAGTGTTTAATGATCAGGCATTGAGCCAGTTTGCAAACATGTGACGTGTTTTGAAGTCAGGAGTGTGAGCAGAGAAGCCAAGGAGGTCTGAACACAGCAGAGGCAGGAACAGTGTTCTTGAAGGCTGTTCTTTGCTGACACTTAAGTGTTCATTTGCAGATAGGGATTGTGATCCATGACAAATCTGGATTAGTATGATTTTAATTACAAAAGCAGCATGGCCAGGCTGGAAGCTGTTGCCAGTAATTCAGACACCTTCTTTGTTTTATGTAGGGTAAAAATGTGTATAGCGACTAATCAAAGCAGATATTGATTGGGACATGAGAATAGGGAGGGGAGAGTCCTGTGGACAGACTGAAATCATTCTTTCCTCCTCTAAGAATCTTACACAGAGTATTCTACAACTCTTCTACAAACTGCTGCTGTTTCTGCACACCCTAAATTACTGCCAAAGGTTCTGCAAATATGCAGTTTCTCCTATTGCCAAGAATGCCTCTGAACTGTGCCTTTTTGATGAAGGGGTCTGCCTTTAGCAATCCAAAAAGCAGGCCAGTGGAAAAGCCTTGCTGTGCAGACAGCCTGCTTTTTATCCCCCTCCTCGCCTTTATTGTCTGTCCTGACAATCTCTAAATAAATGTGTAGATGTGGCACTTGGGGACATGGTTTAATGGTGGCCTTGGCAGTGCCGGGTTAATGGTTGGACTTGGTGATCTGAGAGGTCTTTTTCAACCTAAACAATTCTGTGATTCTGTGACAATATTTTCAAATTTTTTTTCTCGTAGAACAGGGCTCTGGAAGTAGGTTTGCACTGTGAAGGGCTTGAGTTTTCTGTCTGCAGAGTTGCCCAAATTCAAGAGAAAAGCTGCTGACTGAGTAGAGGAGGAATGCTCAAGTTTGGTTTGCAATGGAGAGCTCCTCAGGTGGCCATTTCTGAGCATTCTGGAATGTCCTTTGGCAAGTGGCTCGGGGCCGTGTCCAAGCTGTGACTCCCAGCGCTGCTGTTGGCAGGCATTCCCTAATAAAGCAGTGCAAGGACACCATTCCCTGTGCTCGTTTGCAGAGCTCAGCACAGCTGAGTGGAGTGCATCCAGCAAGCTCTTAATGAATGAACACTGACTTTGCCTTGAGTTTCCAGGAAGATTTTAAAATATTAAGTATCTAACGGACCACACCGCAGCTTCCTGGGGAAGGGTCCAACTATTTAATCTGCTTTAGTACTGCCTTGATATCATAACAGCAAATGGATCATTCAGAGCTGGAGAGGCACTTAGAAGGCACTTCTATTGCAAAAAAATGATCTTGATGAATAGCAGAAATTGTGCAGAATGTAGAAAATTACATTCAGTTACCTGGGCACAAATGGAGAATAATTGGCTTGGCAGCAAATCAGAGGAAAACTGGGAGGTGGCACTGTGTGCCAGAGTCACAGGGAAGAGCTGGATGTGGTTTCTTAGGAGGCACCATCACTTTGGATGTGTTGATGGGACTTAGAGACCCTGACCTAGAAATATGCCAAAGCTTGTCATAGATTGTGCAGTCACTGGCTGTTTTCTGTGCCTGAGATACGGACAGGAAGAAATCGGATTAATGGGTAGCAAGAGAGACTGAAGCTGTGTATTGGAATCATAGAATACCAGGCTGGAAGGGACTTCAAGGATCATCCAGCCTTTCTTGGCAAAAGGGAAAAAAAAATCCATCTACTAAGAATAGTGAAGCACTGTAAAACTCCTAACAAAGGAGTCTGCTGAGATGCTCTAAAATGAAACCAAAGAAAAAAGAAGGGGAAAAAAAAGATTTTTTTTTTTGAGGTAAAATTAGCTTTTTTGTTATTCCTTAACTACACAAGGTCTGCATGTACTACAGAGGACAGATAAGGCCCTGAAATATCCTTTAAAAAGTAGCAGTCATGGTAGAGTACAATGCCAAGGAGAGTGACTTACGAATACAAGTGAAATGCTGGGATAACTTGGAAGTAGATTAATGAAACGTGAAGCCTTTCATCTCTCAGACACTGGTTTCAATTTAAACTGGGTCAGTGTAAGGTTTATCTGAATTTATCTTACAGCAGTAGGTATTCACTATGATCAGATGGCACTTCATGGAGGTTTATACCAGAACAGAGCCATGCAAGTATTCCCTGCCAAGTAGTGACTTACTAAACCAGCTTATGAATTCCACATTGGGGTTTGTCCCTCCTGCTCTCTGGCTCCTTGTTAACACCTTCACTGCCTTTGCATGTTCATCAGGGTGGGCTTTGCCTTCCATGTCGTGAACGCTTGAACTGAGTATTTAAACCTTGTTCCAACAATAGTGAAAGAAGCCGGAAGTCTGCTTTTAGTTTCGATACTCTCTCTTTTATTTCATTGAGTTTAAATACTAGATCTATATTCATTTCCTGTTCCTTTTTCTGTGGTTTTCAGAGAGAGGAAAAACTCTGGTTCAGAAGAAACCCACCATGTATCCCGAATGGAAATCAACTTTCGATGCCCACATTTACGAGGGCCGGGTGATCCAGATTGTGCTGATGAAAGCAGCAGAAGAGCCACTCTCTGAAGTGACTGTGGGTGTGTCACTGCTGGCAGAACGGTGCAAGAAAGGCAATGGCAAAGCAGAGTTCTGGGTAAGGAAAAAGATTAATGCCTCAAAAATTGCTGACCTAGTTATGTTTCTTTCAAGCTGAATGAATGCCTTGTGCCTTTTCGGCTTGCAGATTTTCCTAGGTCAGTAGAATCTCTCTATAGTTTGTATCCACCTGTTACACTTGGGGGTTTTTTTCACACCTTAACTTGATTTCTACGACAAGAAGAGTAAAAGCTAATAGTGATCAGTTTTACCCACTTCAGTGGTCTCAAATCCTCTGCTTATTATCCATAGAACAGCTACCACATTGACATCATCAGTGTTAAACTTTCTCTGTACAACCTGTCATGACTTGGACAGAGCATCATGGCCAGCAAAGAGACCACTTAGCATAGCCTATAAGGTTATTTTTGTGTGTGGAGAGACAGCCTGGCATTAGGAGCTGTAACTGAGGTCTTGGCCTTCTGTAAATGTTGTTGAGCAAATGTTCTGAGTGTCAGACATTGCTTTAGAGATGAACTCACTCATTTTCCCAGTGGTATGATGGGATTTGTTGGGTTATGTTCATGGGTGTATCTAATGTAACTGTGGTTGGGTTTTGTTTGGGGATTGGATTTTTCATCCCAAGTTGTATTTAGTGTAACCCAGGGGTACTTTGTTCTGTGCTGAAGTGAAGATTGAGTCACTCTTATATGATTAAAAGTTTCTTATCTTTTATGAAGGCAGCAGTTTAAGAATTAGTGGCTACTTTCTGAGCACAGGAACTGACCTCAGCTGTTGGCTTAAAAAGCACTTTTTTTTTTTTTTGCTGGTCTGTAGAATTTGCCACAGAAACCATGTGTAATGGTTTTGAGGAGGAAAGGAAAACAAATTTTGATTATACCACTTTTTTTCATTGCCAGCAACAGCATTTGATATCACCATGGTTTGTACTCTCAATAAACATAAAGGATTGTATAGACTTTTTCTTTTAAAACTGGGTTCCTGTGCAGATTGAGTTTATGAACAGTAAAAACAGAAGCCAACAAACTTCTTTGCAGAAACGGGAAAGGGACGTGGACAAACAATGTGAACTCTGACCGTGCTGAACTCCTGGGGACACATCAAAGCAATGCAGCACACGAGTGAAAGCAAGAGAATAAAAGCCCCTGACTCAGCTGCAATAGTGAGATATGGAAGAGGATTGTAATCAAATAGTTATTGAATAGTCTACTTTGATACCCTAGAAAGAGCTGTTTAAATTCCTGAGAGATGCAGTCAGCCACACACTTCACTGTTGCTATCTTTCTTTCCACAGCTTGACCTTCAACCTCAGGGGAAGGTGCTGATGGCTGTGCAGTATTTTTTGGAAGATGCAGGTAATGTCAACTATTTATTTTCAGCCAAGTATGTGAAAAAAGGTTTTTTGCAGAACACAGGATGTAGCTTACAAAAAAATATCACCTGGTATAGTGAGTAGAATGTTATTAATTAATTTTATTAATTTGCTTTCTAAGGTTTGTTTTTATTTTTGTTTTGTGGACCATGGCTGGATTTGTTCATTTCTAAATGCTGTTGCATTTAGGCACTTTTGGATCTTTAATATGTCTGTCCTCATGTTTTGATGTGATAGAAAATATATTATCTGTTCCTTTTAAGGTGCAAAGAAGTTGAATCTCTTGCTCTAGCTTTTGTGGGAAACTTTTTTTGTGGATTGGAGAAGTGAGTCTGAGTTTCCTGGGATTCAGACACCCTATTCACTAATCACAGAAACTGATTGTAGGAATGAGTGAATGGTTTAGTGTTAAAATGCAAATCTGGTCAATGATCTGATGTACCAGTTTAAAAAGTGAACAGCCTGTGTCAGAAATCTACACAGGCTATTTGGAAATGAGCTAGGAGGGAAGCTTCAAGTACAATGATAAAACCAAGAATTTTGGCATGGATTTGTGTATCTGGGGAGTCCTTCCCTGAAGGAAATGCTGTAAACCTCACCACTTGCTTAGCTTGAAGTTAAGGCTTTCCCATACTAGAAGTCATGAAACCATTATTTCTTGGGAATAATATTGTAATTATAATATAACTGATCTCCCAGATGAGCCTATCAGTCTTACAAGGTTTAATAGTATGTGTTTATAAATAACTGAAAACAGTAAGCAGGAAGTTTTGCAGCATGGGTGGGGTTTTTTCTCCCACAGACATTTGTAGAGGGAGCACAGTTCTGCTCTCTAGAACAAGTTCATTGTGAAGGTACCATACATTTTTGTACTGAACGTGGAATGTGATGTGCATGGGTTACATTTCAGAGGTGACGTTTCGTCTTTGTGATAGCAAAAAACCCAGCCTGTATGCTTCTTGTTTTGGTCCCTGTGAAAAGTTAACTCTTTAAAGCAAAATTTTAAAAAATACTGTCACTTTAAAGAGTCTGTAAATGAGAGCTTTCCTCGGGTTTGCATTTAAACTGGTGTGAGGTATCATATTAGAAAATATTTATCTTGGTCTTTGTCAGAGTTTCCTGTGCAAGGCTGTTTCATGGGGCAGTGGTATTATGATCATATCTATTTAATGAGATATACAGATTCTCCTGGACACCCAGAAGTTTCTCAAGCAAACTCCTATAAACCAAATTTCTGTATTTTCAGTTGTTTATTTAATGAGGCTGAAGCATATTTCCTCCTCTCCACACAGACATGTGGAAAAGTAGTGAAGGCATAAGTGAAAATCTGCCATAATTTATTATTAGCTGTTAGTAGGAAGATAATATACTTGTGTGCTGAAAGTACTAAATTAATTTTATTTAGTAATCAAAGTAATTTAAAAATAGATGCTATGTTCTTGCAGTTCTTTTCATTGCCTTTATTAGGGATTGCAGATGGTGGTGGATGAAGCCTAAATACCAAACAGATCATTAAGTCATGCATTTATATTCTAATTGGCAAGTTAATATTCACATCTTAATGCACTTTTTTGACCTTCTACTTTGCAATGACTTCCTATTTACCTTCTGCTTTATATGAAATTAGTCACCGATACATTTTTGGGAACTAAACCACAGAGGTGGTGGAAATTGCCTTTCAAGACATTTATACATCTACATTTCGTGAAGGAAGGTCAGTCAATCTGATATTTTAATGTGAGCACTGCAAATATCAATCCATTTGAACAAACTACTCCTCCTCAAGGCTGTAAACCTCTCTTACATCAGTGTGTGATACTGCTAAATAGGCAAACACTGATTTTAGGCTCATCCTTGCACTGCTGTAAATGTTCTCTCTAGTTAAACCAGCACTTACCAGTATGAGAGCAGAGAGGTTTGCTGGTGCCTTGCAAGGATGTTTGCATTAACCTCCATTCCCCACATTGCTGAAACCCTTGGTTAATAGCTGAAGGCTCAGAGACAGTTCACATTCCTTCCTATGCACTTGGCATTTTGTTCTCCCTCTGACCTGCCTTTCCCCACAGAACTCTGTGGTAGCTGTGTTTCTAAAATACTAAAAAAGGCCTGTTCTGAAACTGGTATTTCAGTTGTTGCCTGGTTTATTCAAAGGTATTGCTGCCATTTGTATCTTTGAGTCATAGGTGCTGCCTTTTGTTTGAAAATCTCCAAGCACTTCACAAAAGTGACTTATCCTCTTTCTTTGGCTTGTTTTGCAAACTGAAGCTGCTGTTTTTCAAACCTTTCTTCTAAGTAGCAAACATTCTGCCACCTTTAGAGCAAACTGCTTTCCTCTGCTTCGATGGTGCAGAGCAGGATTGGGAAATAAGAATGTTACTGCTCCATTAACAGGTATATTCTTAGAGAAAAAAATCACAGAATAAGCTGGTATTAAAGGTTCTTCCACAGTAGACTACACTGAGACTTTTCATTTGAATATTCTTGTTCCAGATTGAGGCCTGGCCAGTTAATTTAGGGCTACATATGAGAAGTCTTACCAATCTTAGAGGGTTTTTTCTTTCTAGACCCTGTAAAACGGGGACTGCAGAGCCCTTAGAGCTGTCAAAGAACTTTTTTGTCTTCTGTCCTGTGATTTGAATATGAATTTGTGCTGGAAATTCAAAAGCTTTTCTCCTGGTGGGTGAAACGTGAGAACAGGGTGCTAACCTCAATTTTCATTTTGAAATTGTTTTCCTTCTACCCCTCCTTCTCTCGTTGTAGTATTGAAACTAGGTTATAATTCTGTAAAGCAGCTTTAGTTTTAATAGGTGGGAGTTGCAGTATGTTTAATGCTTCGCTTGATCTTTGTTTATTCAAATGTAGTTAATGACCTCCTCGAGTAAGAAAAGGCAGAACCTCGCTCTCCTGAGTGTCTTGTGCAGTGTTAGCTGCTTTGGGAGTGTGCTAGTTGGTTTGAATTGTGAATTCTGAATTGCTGTTTTGCTGGCTACAGCTTCCTGCAGAAAGGGACAGTGAATTTTTTTCCTTAAAATGTCATTAGAAGTACCAGAAGGTGAGTCATTTGCATGTGAACTTCTGATATCTCAAGTGTCTGACTTCTAGGAGAGGGACATGAACCAGAGAGCTGCATATATTTTGAATGTGTTGTTCTGTGTGTTGGGATGAGTGTTGGGGAAGCATGAGAACTGAGCATTTTTCTGAGTTATCTGTGAAAAATAATAGGGTAAATTACAGATTTACCATTTCAATCTGTAAGCTGTATGGGCCTGAAGTGAGATTTGAAGAATCTCTATCTCTGTGGATGAGGTGTGTTGTGGAAGGATGGTCACAGTTTTAATAAATAATCATGATGAGGGCTGAAAAGCCAGAACTGGGCCTTATAACTGTACATGGGGATGTTGGTATGATTAAATCACTGAACTGAGAAAATGCTGTTTCTAGAAATTTGGCAGATGTGGAGGTTATTCACAATGGCACCTCGCATCTGCTGTAATCTGCACCTAGAAGTGCGATTGCATGAATTTAATAAAAACATCTGCAGGCTTTATCTTCTGATTTTCTCTAGGAAAGTCAGGCAGTTCAGTTGTAGTGATTTCATAGACACCAGGTTGGGGTGTCTGTGGTTCCCAAGGTAGCTAACGTGTTGTGTGGAGCAGAGGAAATCTGATATAATCAGTAATTCAGAAGTTTGATTCAGATGCTGTATCTTTAAAGGTTGATTTTAGTGTGTAATTTGAAAAAGGAAAGAAAACCTATTTTCCAGTTTGTTCCTGGTTTTATCACAACAAATGAGATAGCAGAGGTCTCTGCAGAAGCATTTACCAAACACTGAGCTGTAAAACAAGAGCTGAGCACGGGCCGTGTTCGCTCTGCAGCTCTGGCAGGGTGGGAGCACTACAGAGGCTGGAGTGTGTTTGGTTTGGGGTTTTGTTAATCCTGGGTTGAAAAACGGGGCTTGTTAAAGCTGGTGTTTTGTTTTACACTTTTCTTCAAGACCTCTGGTGTCAGTAATGCCTAGGAAAGGTCAGGTCTAGTACACACTGAAGGAGCTGCAGAGCAGCCCCTCTGTCAGAGCAGCAGCAGGTGCTGGCTCAGGGGCCAGGGCAGGACTTCATCCTTGATTTGTTCAAGGCCAGGCTGGATGGGGCTCTGAGCAACCTGGTCTGGTGGGAGTTATCCCTGCCTGTGGCAGGACATTGGGACTAAATGCTCCAACCCAAACCTGTGATCCTCTTTCGAGGGGTAGCTCGAAGACCAAAATGATTTAACACAGCAAGTTCATGTCACAGAACTGTAGGCTTTTGGGAAACTTCTGTTTCTGTAAATGGTTTCTTGGGATGTTGGGTTGTTTTTTTTTACCAGATGATCTTTAAAGCAATCTTCTCCAGGACCAGGTTAAAGAGCAGTTTGCCTCTGAGACAGTTCATACTGGGAAAGTCTCCTTTGTAAGGAACAAGCTTTCCCTTTTAATGATTGCTCTGAGAGATTAATATTTTTCTTGACCTGAAGGTGCACTTAACTTTCAAACAAAGCCAAGTGCAAGGCTGCAGAACAGCAGAAGGCGACAGACACTGAACAGAAATGTTAGTGCAGTTTGTAATTTATTATAAAGTTTCAGGCAAATCTCAGCCTGAGCAACCAGCTCAGAAAATTCCTTTCCTGTCCCTGTTTGAAGTGAAGTCCTGGTTCCCAGTCTGTGACAGTAGCACTGTTACCTTTCCTCTGTTCATGAACAGCACCATGAAATGAGCAGGTTAAAATGAAAAATGAAAAAAGATGGTAAATATTTTTTCAATTCTTTCTTTTAAAAAAACTAGTAGGGTTAGCATGAGGTTATTTTCTTTTGTCCTTGGACTTTTGAGGTTCAGTTGAGACAATGTGACATCTCACCCTGAGGTTTATTACAGCTCAGCAGAGCCCTGGCAATATTATTTTAGTAAATGTTTTGCAGGCGATGGGTTGGGTGTCGTTAGTGGCTGTGGGGACTGTGAAATGTGCAGCAGGACAGGCACTGCAGCTGAACAGGGAATACAGAGGGGTGCTTAGAGCAGTCTGGAGAGCTGCACTGTCAGTTCACAGCCCTGCTTAATGGTTTCTCCATGAATCTCCAGCCCAGAGGAGTTCTGGGGTCTTGTGTCAGATCAGCTGCAAGTTTTGAGAAGGGACCTTGAAATACATGAATGTGTCAGTGATGAATATTAACCACAGCTATCACTAGAGGAAATAGATTATGTTTAATGGTGTGTGCTGGGTCCAAAATGATTAATGTCAAGTCCAGGCTGCAGAGGTCACCTGGATCTTGGTTGCTGATTCAGCTGGTTTGTACATGCTCTTTCTGACCATGTGCTGGTTCACGACAGGCATTTCATTTATGGGAATCCTGCCTTGCTTGGAGGGGGGAGCAAAGTATTTCCCTTTGTGTTTCTCCCTCCCCCCAGTCTCCACCCTGCATCCATACAGTTGTGAAAGTTACTTCCCTGCAATTGTTGATTTCTCTGCATCTTTGAAATTAAGCCTTTATTCTCCAGTTAACTACAGGGTTGGCTGAGCTGCTTAAAACTTTTCTGGAGCAGTACACATTAATGGCAATTTACACATTAAAGATAACTTGTTAAACATGCCCATAGTAAATTGAAATTATGCTATAATTTCAGAACCACCTCAGCTCCAGATGAACTTGACTCACAGCTGCTCTCCAAACCTCTCAGCTGCTTCTGAACCAGACAAAAATGTTTTCAGCTATACTTGGTTGTATTGCATGGTTTTGGCAAAGGCAGCTGGTTGTAAAGACTGTGTGTTCTCACACGCAGATTTTGAGGTTTTGCTGTGCTCAAGGATTCTTCCCAACAAAGTACACTTAAGGAAAATGTGCAAAGAAAAAAAAAGAGGAAAAAACCCAAAGTAATTAGTTTATATAGTTCACCTCCCCAAGAACAAAACGCCAGTCTCACACATTTCTCTTAAGTTTGGTATCAGGGCTTCAGGCAGGGAGGAAACGCCGGTGTTTCCCATATCTTGATCAAGTTTTGTCAGAGACTCCCGCAGGCAGCATCAGCAATACTAAATTGCTCCAAGTAGTTCGGTATGAGGTGTCCTCTTCACCCGTTTGTTCCTCACCAAACACTTGGTTTGCTTGTTATGGACTTTAGAAAGGCTTTTGTCTGGTAATTTGCTGCATCACAGGTGATCTCCTCAGAAAACTGTGCCATAAAGCAAAAGGATTTTCTCTGCTTTGTTGCTGTTACTGATTCAATCTCCCTTACAAGGACATCCTTTCTGTGCAGCAAACAATCTGAAGTATTGCTGCCTCTCAACCACCCTGCTTCCCTTGCAGCACACAAGCGTGCTTTCCCTGCAGCATTTGGGGAGCAGTGGGTGAGCTCTGTGTATTTGCTCAGGAGGATTAAACAAAGAGATAGCGCTGTTTGCAGACTGAGACAAGCTGAAGTGCAGCAGCTGATGAGGTTGTGTTGGGGGAACTCAGTAGCCTGTTTGAACAACGAAAATAAATCCTGTTCCTGGAGGGGCAGAGGTAACTCGGGGGCTGTCACAGGATGGGTTTTTCTCTGAACCAGGGGGCAAATTTCTCAGAAAAGTACATTAATACCTGGTGGCATAACCCAGGGACCTTTTTTGAACTTTCTTTTCACTAATACACTTAATCTTTCCTTAACCTCTGAGCTGATGATGTCGTTTCTTTTCTAAGACAGCACAGGCTGCTGCAGTGTGGCTGCTGGTGGCTGTGACAGATGAATGAGTTTAGGACACTCAGAATGGTGTCACATGACAGATTGTGTTCCAGGTCCAGCATTCTGTTGGAATAGCAGTGGTGGCAGCCAGCTAAAAAAAAATGACAAGAACCAAGTGCATCCAGAAGCCAGAAAACCAGAGCTCCTGGGTACCTTGGTAGTAAGCTCAGGCATGGCAGCGAGCGTGACTTGGCACGGGAAACAAATCTGCTTCTGTCAGTGCTAAAATCAAGGCTCCCACTGATAATGATAAAAGGCAGCAATGCAACGGAGCAAATTTTAAAAAACTGTTATGTTGACGATGGGAAAAATGCTCTTCTGGCTTTTTCCTTACTCCATTGCTGTGGAAATTCCCAGCCTGCAAACAGCAAGCTCCCACTGCCCTAAGCTTTGCAGCACTTTGGACACGTGAGCCGTGTCCACATTTCTTCCAGGCTGGGACCCACAAGCTGCTGGCCAGAGCTGATGGAGTTAGCAGTTGATCAGCTCCTCATTGCTGGCTCAAGCTTTTATCTTTCCCTGCTAGATGGGATTGTCCTTCAACAGCTCCTTTCAGTTGACAAGAAATGTGTTCTAGGGTTAAATCACCAGTTACCCAGTTTCTTGATACACCTGCATTGGGTTACCTCTGCTACAAATTCCTATTACTTTAAAAATGTCTAATTAAGACTGAATAGTCTGAGTTTGTGTCCCAGTCTTACAGCCAGAAATACTCATTTTTGTAAAAGAAACTCAGAAGCTTCCTTGGAAATGAGTGAAAATAACCATAACCTCTAATGAGGACCTGTATGAGCCACTTGGACTTGGAGCCTGAGAAATTGTTTGTTGTTTTATTTCTTGTCTTAATGCTACATGTAATTTCTGTGTGATACGGTATTAGATGCTACAGTAGATGGGGGCAGGTAGCATTATTATAACACTAAATAATCTGACTCCATAGGGGCTAGAAGGGGAGAGGAATGAGACTGAGACTTGTGGACAGATAAAACATGGGTGTTAGGAGGCAGCAAAATGGAAATGTCTAACTGAAAATCTCATTTGTCCTTGCTGCTTAATGATCCTGGAGGCTGGAAGAAAGCCATCTTCCAGCAGGATGGTCCTGTGGTCACGCAGAAGGTCCTGCAGCAGTTCATCTGAATTTCTGCTGTAGGCCTGGTTCAGGAGGGCAGGCGGAGCAGCAGCATGGGAAGGCTTCTGCTGACCCTCCTGCTTCCAATAAAATCTTATCTTAAACATAAATCACATATCATAAATCATAGATTTGTTTTTTTTCAAGAAACAACAGTAGTTGTCACATCTCTATCAAAACTGTGCTCCATCCCTGCATTTTGCTCTCAGTCCATCAGCTGAAGGCTTTTTCTGCGTGGGCAGGAGCGGGAAGCGCTCGAGGGACACCTTGGGAAGCAGCGTGTGCACCTGCACCACCCCTGCTGGACTGAAAGGCTGCCAAGGGCAGGTGTGAAATGAACAGAAACACGAGTGTGAAACAGAAAAACAAGCTGAACATTTGGGAGAAGCAAATATTAACCTTTGTAATACCTGGAAGTATTAAAAGTGTGGCTTCTTGTCTCCCCCTCAGACTGCAGACAGTCGATGAAGGAAGAGGAGGGGACAGTAACTATCAACAGGAGAGGAGCTATCAAGCAAGCCAAAATCCACTACATCAAAAATCATGAATTTATTGCCACCTTCTTTGGACAACCTACGTTTTGCTCTGTCTGCAGAGACTTTGTATGGTAAGAAGAAAAAACTAAGCTTCCCCCACCTTCAAGGGCCAAATAACTGCAAAATTTGCTTCAGGTATATTCAGACAAAACATGACAAATAAATTCGTGTGTAAATTGGGGAATTGGAGTTATATATTCACTAACAGCATTTTTATACCTAAGAATTATAGTTGTCTTTCACATTGAAAAATAGAGCTTGAACATTTTTGCCACTGAAATAATAGACAGAAATTCCATCAGCCTGAAGTGGTATCTGGCTGTGATAATCAGCAGCTCTGTCACAGGAGAATGAGATGGGTGGGTCTGAGAAAATAAATCCCAGACTTTGA
This sequence comes from Edolisoma coerulescens, assembly GCA_013397115.1. NCBI lineage: Eukaryota > Metazoa > Chordata > Aves > Passeriformes > Campephagidae > Edolisoma > Edolisoma coerulescens. The sequence goes on along the minus strand of VWZW01002888.1, from coordinate 107,372 downwards.
GATGTGAAGTGGCTGATGGCAGACTAAAGACCCACACAGAGCCAGAAGTTGGATCCCTTTTGTAGTAAGGCTGGTTTTGTCCTGGGTCAGGTTGGGAGGATTTTCCATGTGATTGAAACCTTGTCGTTTCTGGGTTTTCCTCCTAATTTGCTGGTCTATCAAAACAGGAGACCTTATCTTCTAAACCCTGCTTTCCTAAGACAGATTCTGATTAGCAGAATTTAGACCAGTTTAATAATTGGTTGACATGATAAAAAAACAAAAAACACAAACAAAAAAAACAACAACCCAGCTACCTTTTATTCCAGAAAATGTATTGATTTCCTTTTTTATAATTTGTTTTTCAGGGGACTCAACAAGCAGGGATACAAATGTAGACGTAAGTTGATTTTTTCTTTATTTTACTTTCTTCTTATGCTGCTTTTCACATGAATCTGGAGATCTAATAGTTACTCTTGAAAAAAATCTGTAAATATACATGGCACAATGTATCATCACTAGTAGATGTTAAATATCAATTTTTTACAATAACCAAAGGAATCTGATTATGATTCTTACCTGGCGTTTTAGTATCAAGATTTAGACTTAGTGCTTCTTCTCAGAAGTGTGTAATGCTATTGAAAGTTGCACTTATTTATGACAGCAGTTTTTTGTGATACCTTTTCTAAAATGAATTACAACTATTGAGGGTTTTTACAGCTGAAGCGAAAATCACTTTTGACTTAGCATAGATCTGGGCATTATTCCAAGCAGGGAGGAGCTATCAAAGGGTAAAACTCAAAAGCATCATATTGTCCTGTTGTTAAATGCTGGGGGAATTGCTTAATGGAAGCTGATTTACTTTAGAAATAAAGTTTATGGTAAAAGAAAAGGGGTGGGGGAATCAGCTTAAAAAAGATTAGTATCTTGATAGAAAATAAGCTTTTGGTGTATATAGTATAATGCAAAAGGAGTATGATTTTCACATTCTGCTGTTAAATGCAAACACCTCATCCCATGTGTTTATTATCTGAAGGAATCCTTTTTTTTCTTGTGCATGTCTTGAAGAATGCAATGCTGCTATTCATAAGAAATGCATTGATAAAATCATTGGGAGGTGTACTGGTACTGCAGCCAACAGCAGGGACACAATGGTAAGAGCTGGAACAGTATATTTAGAGTGTAATTATGTAATTAAACATTGCTGAACTAACAAAACCTTGTACAGAAGCTGCCAACTCCATTTGGGAGATGCTTGGCTGTACAACCCAAGGTTCTGTCTTTGCTTTGTGTAAACTGTAACAAGCAGTGGGCAAAGCTTTCGAGTACGAGAAGCAGCTAACAGCTGAGTGAGGGGTGGGTGGTGTGTGATGGGCAGATCCATTTGCTGCTGGATGAGGGAGCTGAGGCTGAGGTGAAATTGTTGTGGCTGTGCTCAGTTCCAGAAGGAGCGGTTCAACATCGACATGCCCCACCGCTTCCGAGTCTACAACTACATGAGCCCCACCTTCTGTGACCACTGTGGCAGCCTGCTCTGGGGGCTGGTCAAGCAAGGGCTCAAGTGTGAAGGTGAGGAGGAGGAGGAGGGAGCTGGCAGCTCTCTGTGCTTTTCCAGTGTTCCCCCCACTGGAGACTGCTGTTGCTCCACACTGTGCCTTTCCATGTGTCTGCTGTAGGGTGGGATTCATCTCATCCCTGTGGGGTGGAAAAGCTTTTGTACTAAAGAGAGACAGAGGCACTGGGCTCATGGGACAGCTCAGCCAAGGTGAGCTGCTGAGGGAGTCAGGAAACACTGCAGAGGTGTAATCTTGAGTATTATCAAAATTACTACTTTGGGAATAGCTGAAATTTGGAGACTGACTCAATGTAGCACCTAAAAGTGTGTTCAAAGCTTTTACTGTAAACATTGCTTTTATAATTCTCGCACAAAAAAGCAAGATGATCCTTATTGTCACAGATTTTGAGAATAAAGTAATGATGATTGGAGGATTTTTCCCTTGTGAAATATGTTTTAGCCTTCATTGTGCTAAAGGATAAAAACTGCAGTTTTAGTAGCAATGACAGGTCCATGTCCAGTCTGGCCTTAAAAAAGGTTTCTGAACTGCACAGAACAGCCCTGTTTGTTGTAATGTCAGTATTTCCCTGATGCTTGTATAACAATCCTTACATTTCTTTTAGAATGTGGGATGAATGTGCATCATAAATGCCAGAAGAAGGTGGCAAACTTATGTGGAATAAACCAGAAGTTGCTAGCTGAAGCTTTAAATCAAGTTAGCCAGGTAAGCTTTATTGCCATTTGTCAGGTAATTACTTGTTTTCAGAGCATTTTGGGGTTTTCACTTCATCTTTTCTGGATCACTATTATGGGGAACTGTATTTGGAAAAGAGGAAATGTAAACAGCTTTGTCTTTTTTAATTTGACACTTATAGAGACTGACAAAGATATCAATAGCCTGGAACTGAAATAGGGGAGGGGGTATATCACTTAAAGAATTTTTTAAAAGGTGTGTGGTTTCCTGAAATCCCATTTTGTTCTTCTGTGGTGCCAAGATTATTCTGTCCCTTTCTATTTAACAGATTAATCAGTGGCATCATAATGCTGAAATCTGTTTTTACATGCTTCAACTTTAAAATTCCACTTGAATGATGAAATTAAGTGGATAAGGAGAAATATACCACATTTTCTCAATTTTTATTCATCTCATATAAGTATATATATACACACACACAGAGAAAACCCCTCTGGAATTAATCCTGGCCCCACAGCTTGCCTTGTTCATCTCCTGCTGCAGCATGATTCCTTTGTGGTCAGCTTCTGCAAATAAAGATTCAGACATAAGCTCTGAAATAAAACAGGAAAATATCTCACAAAAGCCAACAGTTCTTCCCCTGAGATGTGTGTTCCTAAGCTTTCACAGGATATTTACTTTGAAAACAGTGAGAGCTGTTGTGCCAGCTCTCTCATGACACTGGAGCTCAATCTTTTCATTACTGAAATTTGATCTCAGGGATCTTCCACATGTAGAAGTTGTTTCCCTGTGCTAAAGACAGATGTCACATCCAGATACGGCTTCAGCATGTCCAGTACAACAGTGATTCCCATCTCCTCTTTCACATGAACACATATCCAAGGGGACACCTTCCCACAGGTCCAATTCTTCCCACTGTGGATTCAAACCATTATCCCTTTAATAATTTTGCAGTGAACAATACAACATAGACTGTTCAGGAATTTCAGTGACTTATTTCCTTGCAGTGAAGGAAGTAAAGCAAATGGCTGATGTGAAGCTGTGAAGAAGGTGACTAAATAGTCTACGAATCAGACTTCTTGAGAAAAGATATTTACTGAGAGTTAATAATTAAAAGTTTATGCTGCCATCATGTTACATTTAAAGCGATTACTCTATTTCTAAAGTAACAGTGCTAATATAATTTCAAATGTTGCCCTTCTCCTCAGAAATCTACACGAAGGTCTGATTCTGGACCTGTAGAAAGTGTTGGTATTTATCAGGATTTTGATAAGAAACATAAAGCTCCAGGAGGAGACACAACAGGTGAGAAAACAGACAATGTTTCAATACAGCCACTTACCTACCAGACAATGTAAGTAGTTATTCATTCTTGCCTTGTGTTAGACAATTTTTTTAGTAACTGCTGTTAAAAAAAGCAGCGTGTATTTCTTTTTACCATCTCCTGACCACACAAAAAGCTTACACAGGAGCTGCCCCTTATGTTTAGGTTCACCAGTAATTCCAGCAGCAGCTGTATTGAAATACTGTGTTAGTACCTAAATCTTACCCAGGGCTCCGAGTCCTGCAGTGTTCCTGCATCCACTGAACTTTCCCCTCCCTGTTTTGGTCAGCAGATAACAGCGAGTATGATAAGCTCTGGGAGGGAAGCACAGCCAAGACAGCGTCGAGAATTGCAAGGAGAAAATTCAACATAGACAGCTTTGTCTTCCACAAAGTGCTGGGGAAAGGAAGTTTTGGAAAGGTATGTGACAAACAGAGCTTAAGGTGTCTGCCTTGCTTGGTCTCTGCAAGGTGATGGGCTATTTCCTTTAACCAGAAAGGTCTCACAGCTTCCTGGGTCAGTAATCTTCCAACAGAATTGGATATAGACATCTGTGTCAAAGACACTGGAAATCCATCAGCTGAATCTTGTCCAAACCCAAAGGTGATGCATCATGCCCAGCAGTTTGTCAGTGTTCAGTACCGAGGCAGAGGAACTGCCCTGTAATGCACACAGTACAAATGGATCTTCTAGTTCCAAACAGAAACAGCCTCACCATGCCCCAGTGCAGTGGGGATGGTTGGGAGAGCAGTGTGACCCCCACAGGCTCTGTCCACTGCTGTCTCTGGAACTACAGCTCTAGTGACAGAAGAGGCTGCTGTTTATACACTCACAAGACACTGACAGAAAAACTGCTGAGCCTGTGGTCCTTGAGCCCCATCTCCCCATCTCGATGTCCAGCAGCTTCACCTTCCCAAACCTCCCTCATCTTTCCCATTTAAATGTGTTTTTTTGAATTGTCAGAGCTCCTGCTGTGAACACCTTTGGCTTTCCCTCACTGATACACCAGCACCAGTCTTTCCTACACGTGCTGTACTCTCACCTTTTATTTTTTGGAGGTTCTGCTTGCTGAGCTGAAAGGGAAGAACGAATTCTTTGCTATCAAAGCTCTGAAAAAGGACGTGGTGCTAATTGATGATGATGTGGAATGTACCATGGTGGAAAAGAGGGTCCTCGCTCTTGCCTGGGAAAATCCATTTCTCACACATCTTTACTGCACCTTTCAGACAAAGGTAAGAAAAAGTCAAATGGTGACAGCAACACAACATGGATGCTGATACTGGCAGTCAAATGAAAGTAATTTAGTGATGCAAGAATTAAATGTCCTTTTCCTGTGCTCTGTGCAATAATTCACGGGCCTTGTGGAAAGTAAATGTGAGTATGGCCAAATATATCTTGATAAGGACAGAATAAAATCAGAAAAACACCTATGCAGTCTGGAATAAGAAGAAGTTTAATTTAGGTCCTTGATCTGAGCTTTACCCTAGGTGACGGGAAAAAGGATGACTGTCACAGGGAGAAATCAGTAGGTCTATTTAAATGTGTATTAAAGTCTAGAAACCCACAGAATACAAGATCATTATGATCTTGTATTTAAGATTATATGATTATATAAAGATTATATTAAGATTTATATGTACAAGACCAGCCCACTCAACTCTGTAGGAGCCTCATAGGGGTGCATGAAACACAGAAATCCTTCAGAAAAAGAGGGAAGTGGCTGCTTGGTCCCCTGGAGGCACATTGCCACTTCATTTATGGTTGGAATAGCATCAGTAATTGTTCCATTCCCTGGTTGTTTGCTGAAGGATCATTTGTTCTTCGTTATGGAGTTCCTGAATGGGGGAGACCTGATGTTCCACATACAAGACAAGGGGCGTTTTGACCTCTACAGAGCAACGTGAGTCCTCAACCCTTCATTCCCCACCTCCATGAATGATTTAATCTCTGGGTTTATGGCTTCTGTGCCCTTCCTTATCTGCAGCCAAGTTTCAGTGGCTGATAATTGAAAGGATGTTTCTAGGCACTGGTTGAATGCAATGAAGAAGTTCACTTAATGATGTGTGGAGTTGGGCTTTCTTAATTTACATAGCAGGGTGATGTTTTACTTTATGGGATGCTTGTACCTAGAGGTGCAAAATAAACTGCAACATGAGCCAGCACTGAAAAGCAAAAGCTACAGCTTCAGTGTACTTTAGGACAGTATTTTGATGGAAAAAATTGGAAAACAGCATGGGGGAAAAAAAATCAACAGTTATTTACTACTACTGCTAAATTGACATGATAGTACAAAACCCCTGTACATTCCATGAGATGCTAATTACATGGGTAAGCACTTTGTTTGGCAAGTGCACTTGTGTCAGCTACCTCTGACTTCAGTTTTCAGCTCCAGTGATCTTTAAAGGATGCAAAAACATAGTATTGTTGTTACTTTAGCTATCACTTTTAGTTTGAGGTCACTTTCTACTTCTCTAATCCAAACCCATGGGAGTTTTAAGGGCATCATTGAAGGGGTGGCATGTAAACTTTAAAAAGTAACAGTGCAGGGTACTGGACCTACCTGTAAACCCCAGGAAAATTGCTTCTGTTACTGGCACTGCACTAAGGGATGCTGACTGGATGGGATCAGAACAAGAAGTCTGGCATCAACAGCAGCCAGTTGTATAGGTCAGCTCCCTTCCCACTTTCCCCAGCAAAAATCTGGATAAAGCCCCTCCACTTATCTGTATCCCAGCAAGCATCTGTGCATCTGGCATCCTCTCCCTAGTATATTCTCTGCCCATTTGTTTTGGACCAACATTCATCTGCTATACAGAAGTGGAAATAGATTTGTATTTTTCCAATTAAAAAAAGAATTAATACCTTTTGGGGCAGAGGGAAACATTCTTTTAGATTTTCCTTCATGTCCCCTAGAGTATCACCTCTTTTTTTTCTTGGAGGAGAGTGCCCTGAAGTGATGCCACTTTTCAGTCTGTCTGTGGTAACCAGGCAGGTGCAGAGGGAGAGACAGGTGAGGCCCTATTCTAACCTTGCCATTGGTGCCCAGCCCCTCCTGCAGCAATCCTTGAGGGCTGAGCTCCCAGTAGCTCTTTCAAAAGGCATGTGCATATCACTAAAACCACCCAAAGAGTGTTATTAAAGAGGAGGAAAGGGATGGTGTTCCCTGAGGGAAGTGGATGAAGCCTTACAGCAATTGCTGCCGTGTCCCCTCTGCAGTTTGGTGTTGGACACTGCCGATGTGTGGTGAAGGGATTAACTTGCAGGTTACAGCATCTGGCTGCATAAACACAGGCATATTGGGATTTAAAGATGTGTACAGGGCTTCTCACTCCATGACAAGATGCCCACAGCATTATTTTGGCTGCCTGCATTGACTGTGTTGTCACTGAGCGGAGATTAAAAGATGTTTTGGTCTTTTCAGGTTTTATGGAGCTGAAATTTTATGTGGGCTTCAGTTTCTTCACAGCAAAGGCATTATTTATAGGTGAGTACCAGCTGGCTCCAGGCTGGGACCTGGGAATTGTCTTAGCACTTCATGCATCTTTGAATTCCCAATGGATGTAACAAGCACAAGCTGTCTGTCAGAGATCTGATGTAGTTCCAAGGCCATTAACATGCCTGAGATGAATCTCTATTTGTGTGTGGTTTTTCCTTGGCAACTGGAATGATGGAATGGTATTTGTGTTACACAAAAGCAGTTTTGTTTCAGTTATTTTCAAACACTGCCTTCAAATCATGAGCCTATGTAGTTTGGAGGTGAGGGAGAGGGTCCTTGAGGATATCAGTTCCCACCGAGGTGAGAGGTGCCTGCTTTTGCCTTCTGGGCAAAGCACAGTATTGATGCTTCTGCTTGAAGCATCAGGGGCCAGACCCTCATCCACTGCTGCTCCTGGGAACTTCAGTTACCCAGGAGAAAAGAGTGCCCTGTTCTTCTGTGAAATTCTCTGCCCTATTTCAGTCCTCCTTGGTAAGGCTGTTCAGTGTCTCTGCAGCCTGCCCTCCTTGGTATGTGCATCTGCAGCCAGATGGACAAAAAATGCATCACAGTCAAAGCGAGGGAATGTAGCTTTTGGAAACTGTTGGGAAAAAAAGCTCTTACTTGGTTGAATAGTGTTGTCCTGAGAAAAGACATCAATAGAACACTTCACAGGCCGTGCCACACCACATGAACTTGTGCTGTAACCAGGAACAAGTCACAGGTAGTGTTAAGAGCTGCGCAGGTTACAAACTATCAAATTCCTGCCAAAGGCTCTCAGAATCCAACACAATCCTTCCTTTGAGCCCTGGAGCTGGTGCAGCACTGCTGTGTCAGCTGCTGGGGCATTAACTCACACCACCTTCCAGCAGCAACAAGCTCTGGCTGTGCTTTTGGATCTGAAAGCAAATGTGGAGGATTATAAGGTCACATTCTATATATGCACCTCAGCCTCTTATTTTCTCTGACAAGAGAGAATTCTTCCCTTGTCCCTCATGCCTTCAAAGCACAAAAGTACCATTTTGGATGGATTGTGGTGATGGATGATTATTTTCTTGAAAAGCTTCTGTGTGTTCAGTTAGGGAGGTGTTTATCAGTGAAGAAACTGTGTGCATCTGATTATAAAAATGACTCACTTAAAACACAATATTTTTAAATACCTTTTGCAGAGACCTAAAACTGGACAACGTGATGCTTGATAAAGAAGGCCACATCAAAATAGCTGATTTTGGAATGTGCAAAGAAAACGTTGTTGGTGACAACAAGGCGAGCACTTTCTGTGGGACCCCCGACTACATCGCTCCCGAGGTCAGTATGGCCCAGCCAGACACTGCTGGCATGGATTTAGTGCCCTGCTGTGATCCATCACCTCTTTGTAGATGAATAGTTCCAAAAAGTCCAAGTCTAATTAGAAGTAAAAATCAGGAAAAAATTATAGCTGCGTTCTTTATAAAAGGTGCTTGAGATTTTTAAATATTCTGTAGCTTGAAGGTTAAAAAATGTGGGTTTGGAAAGTTAAAATGCTGCATTTTTTAAGAGCTGGGTGTTAGCTGAAGGCAGCACACCCATGCAGAATGAATCTATGTATGTGCACTGCAGATGGAGAAGAGACTTGTGCCTGTGCAAACAACCAGAATTCAAAAGAAAAGGAGCTTCTAAGGGGAATCTCAGAGTGAAATTCCCTGTGTTAGTTATTTTTTTTTTTTAATTTCATTTGCAAAGTAGCTCAGCTAAGGTATTTAGCTTTTAAAGCTATAAATTATGTCACAGCCTTCCATAGGAATCTACTTTGCATCACTACTTGCTTCTCCCTTCATCCTGTAAAGAACTAGAGAGGATGTTTTCTAAGTCTATGGGTATTTAAAGTTAAGGGAGAAAATTTCTGAATGAGAGCAAAGACCTGTCCATGGAGCTGGCCACCTTCCCACAAACAGCAGCCTGGGGTAAAACCACAGCCGTGCATCAGTGTCCACAATTTCCTAGAGAGACAGATTTTTATTTTTCCCCTAAATGCTCTAGTTATTAAAGATTCTGTCTTGAAATGGTTTTTGATGGTTTCTCTCCTGGTTTTTGGGATGTATTGCTGCTTCTTCCCACTTACCTGTGTTCCCTCCCGTGCGGCCCAAGATCCTGCAGGGGTTGCGGTACACGTTCTCTGTGGACTGGTGGTCCTTTGGGGTCCTGCTGTATGAGATGCTGATTGGCCAGTCCCCCTTCCATGGGGATGATGAGGATGAACTGTTTGAGTCAATCCGAGTGGACACCCCTCACTACCCACGCTGGATTACCAAGGAGTCGAAGGATATATTAGAAAAGGTAGGACTGGTGAGCAGCCTGGCCTCCTGGTGCTGTCTCTGGCCAGGGAGAGACAAATCTCCCAGTAAAGGAGCTGTTTATCAGCAAATTGCTCTTACAAAGGGAAAGCCAGGTCAGATTAATTCCTAATGCTGTGTTTGCTGTCAGCACCCTTACTTGTTTCAGCACCATACCTGTAAATCCACTGCTGGGTACCTTTGGAGCAGCTCTAATGCTTTGCTGGGTGTCTTCTCTTGCAGCTCTTTGAAAGGGATCCAGCAAAACGACTTGGGGTCACTGGGAATATCAGAGACCATCCTTTCTTCAAAACAATCAACTGGACAGCGCTAGAGAAGAGGGAGGTGGACCCTCCCTTCAGGCCCAAAGTGGTACGTGGGTTGTTCTTTGTTCTTAGTAAACAGCAGCCATGGGGTAAGGGGTGAATGCACAAAGTTTCCTCCTGCCACTTTCTCCTCCCATTTTACAAATGAGGAAGTTGTGTATCTGTAAGCCCATCGTTCTTGGATGGTTCAGTTCTACACAGGTGCACTGTACTCCTGTGACTGCCCCGAGATCTTCCTGTTAAGACTGTCTTCCTATTGCTCTCAAGGAGCTTCTTTATGAACAAAACATTCAGGAAAACCAACAGATAGCTTTGACCCCCGTTCCCCTCTGCATTAGAAATGTTCACAGTTCCTTGCAGTTTGCTTTTCTGAAATGGCACATGGGAGGAGCAGCAGTAGCTGGAGGCTGCTCAGCTGGTACCTGACTGCAGGCACTCTGTGCAAGCATTAAATAAATCTCTGCTGCTTTAAACTCACCCGAGCATCTCCAAGGGGGCAAGAAGCAGCATTCTCTAAGCTACTGAACTTAGAATTAATGTACATGCCTGATGTTACCTGGAAAAACATCTAAAGAACAGCCAGTACCTCAGGCTGTATCACAGGGGGATGCTGCTGCTTCAGCTCTCACCTGGTTAAAAACCCAAACCAGTGCTTCTCCAGCCTGGTACTGGAACAGGTGAAAGGATCTGGAGGCAGCAGTCTCTTTGAAATGCACTCGATGGAGGAGAGCTGTCCCCTTCAACCACACAAGGTTTCATGTTGCTTGTTCCCAGAGAAGTGGGAAATCTGGAAACATAAGGATCCTACAAACAGTAATCTTTGGTGGTTCAGAGTGTAAAACAGTTTTTAGTTACATGAATATTTATGAAACACATGCAGCTGCTATAGGGCATTGCTTTTTTCTCTGAACAGGCTGTAAAATGCTTTCAGGAATTTAAACATTTTGGTTAATGGCAAGAAATGCTGGCCTTACATCTAAGTAAATGCTGCATTGCTTTTGTCAATAATCTTTAGGTAATAACCCAGCGCTATCACAAATCCAGGTGGTTCTTCTCCAGAGCAACCTGGGTTTGGTTTTTCTGTTGGTTTCCAACTAACAATAAGAAACTGCCCAGTTATAATCTTAGTCTTGCTAAAATAGGTTTAAATGAGATTTTTTTTTTTTTTTTTTCCTGTCTAAAGTAAGGGAAGGAGGGAGGGAGCTCAACGACTAACTTCCCAGCATTTTGCATTTAAGTATTTTGTTCTGGAAGAATATTACGAAGTTTGTCTCAAACTGTCTTCCCTCTCCAACACAGAAATCAGCAAGTGACTACAACAACTTTGACAGAGAATTTCTGAGCGAGAAGCCAAAATTGTCTTACAGCGACAAAAACCTGATCGAGTCCATGGATCAGTCTGCATTTGATGGATTTTCTTTTATTAACCCTAAATTTGAACAGATCTTGAACAAGTAAGTCTCTAAGCAGCTGGACTTTAAAGCAGGGTTCCACGTTACAAACCCAGACTCCCACATGTTAATGCATTCCAACGATGTCGATACTTCAGAATAATACACGGTAGCGTGATGAATTATGTTCAACTCCTGATTTATTGGCAGTGTTTTTATGCATGGTTGGGTTGAAGGTATGTGAATCATGTGCATTATTTTCTCTGTTGGGGAAAATGTAAATTCTGTTTGGTACTTGAATGTAGTTATGTTATATATATATTTGTGCTGTATATTTTGCTCGAGAGAAGACATTGGGGAACAGAAGATGTCTTTTTAAAATGCGTTTGAGCCCTTGGTTCTTTTATTTGTCTTCAATTAAAAGAAAGTTTAATGTAACTTTCATTCATGGCTCTATGATTTTTAACAATATACAATTTAACTCCAGTTATCTTGAAACTACAGTGAAAAAAAATAATGCTTGGTACGCCCTGATCGCTTTCTTAAAGTAGTTGTTGGTTTTGTGAATTAACCAAAGGAAGAATCAGGCAAAAGCAGAGATTCCTGGAGTACCAGCAGCTGCTGTGGGAAACAGCTCAGGGCTGCTTTTGCTGAATAAATGCTACATATTTATTCCAAGGCAGTCCAAGCATGAGGCAAAAAGGCCTCAGCATCTCAGAGCAGCCCCATCCTGGCTGGGACTGTGGGGTTCTGCCACTCACTGCCACTTCTTGCTAACAGACACAACACTCACAGCAGGACAGAACCCAGGTAATGACTGTGGAGTTACTTGCCTGCTCTGCCTGAGGAGTTATTCTGTTTAACTGCCAAACACAAAATCCTTCTTCCAGTTTTATTTGCTTGTTTGTAACACAGCAGCTGTGGCTCCTTCTGCTTGCTGTTAGAAGGGCACAAAACCAGATCCTGCTTTGCTGCAACACCTACTTCTCAATTTTGTTTTTTAACCAAGAAAGAAAAATGAATGTAATTCCTGCAAAGCTCCTTCCAAAACCCCCTCCTTGCAGTCAACTCATAAAATTTTCAGGCTGAAGCAAGGTTTCCTTGCTTCTCAGGAGCTTTCTGTATCTTGTAACACTATTGCAAATGATTTAATTTTCTCAGCACTGAGCAGGCATAAAAAATGTACATGTGTTAGTTCATCTAAGAGTTATGAAATGCTACAGAGCTCTTAGGAGCACCCTGGAGCTTCTGGGTCGTTTCAGACTGTTAATCCTGCTGAAAGAGCAGCAGAAAGCTGTAATACTTCGTAGAGACTCAAAAAAATACAGTGCTGCCTTTGTTCTGCTCCTGAAGAACAGCTCTAGCTTATTGTTATAACTCAAGTAATGCCAGCATGACTCGGATGCCATCTGAGCCTGCAGCAGACTGAGGCTGGAAGGGGCAGAACACAGCTGGCATGTCCAAACAGCCAGGGCTGGCCTGGTTTACCAACCCCAGTCCAAGGGGAACAAGCAGTGCCCTGAAGGGAGAGCAGGAACCTGGGCTTTTTCCCTTCACATTTCTCACCAGAAAGTGATTCTGCTTTCCAAGGTGAGTGCTGGGCCCTTGCACGGGAGCAGAAACACATTTCTAGGTAAGAAGTAACAAAGGTGGGTGCCAGCAGCAGTGGGTAGGTGCACAGCCAGAAGCTGCAATGAATTACACGGAGTAGTAAATGTTCCTTGTGGGAACGCTGGCTCCCTGCCCTCACCTGCTTTGCTCCCATGTAACAAGTGCCAAACCTGCTCCAGAGGCTTCACAGAGCAGCTCCTTCAGCTGGCATCCAACTGATGTACCAGGAGCATCTCCTGCTGCCACAGCTGTGCCTGACTGTGCTCCTGCCACAGACCCCTTTCCTCTGCAGAGCAGCTCCTCCACCCCTCCTCCTCGGCAGCACTGCCCTGTTCAGCCCCTGCACAGGGCCCTGCCCTGCACCACTGTTACCTCCTGACAGCACAGGCACAAAAGCTCCACAGCCTGGTGAGCTCCTCCAGCTCTTCTGCTGAACTGCTGCACCCCAGGGCCACCTGCAGGCACCAAATGTCTGGGTTCGCTCACCCATCGCCTCTGGAAGTTTCAGCAATTAAAGGATTTTGTCCAGAAAGCAGCCTAAAAGCTCTAAAGCAAACGAAGAAGTTACCTCCCCCCTCCAACAGAAATACAGAGTAGAGTTAAAAAACGATGGAAACACTTCTCCCCCTTAGCAGAGAAGACACAAGTGGTTACCACCTGGGGGGGCTGCAGGCATCAAGATGTGAAAATTTGAGTACATAATTCTAAAACCACAAAGCAGTAATTAATTTTGTCCTTATCCTTCAGAATGACAAGTAGCCCTGCAAATTTAATGGCCTCCACCTCCCCTCTGCATACAAACTTGTGCTGACAGGCAGCATTTGGCTGTTGGTTTTCAGCTTTCTCAAAAGAGCAGCAGCATGTTCAAGACAATGTAAGAACAGTGCAGCTCTGAGAGGGTGGATCAGATATTAATCCCAGTGCCCAGGTAAAACTAATAAAGTCTTACCTTTCTCCTCCACTGCATGCAAATCCTGGTGTGCATTTCTTTAATCAGTTCTTCCTTCCTCCTCCATTATTGAGTTTCTTACTTAAATCATAGTTATTTGCAGAGTACAGCGACCACAGGGTGAAATAATTTAATCCTTACACTTGTGTCTAAGCTCCCCAAACCCTGCTGGTGGAAGCTGTGGAACCCTGCTGAGGCTCAGGAACACTCACCTGGCACTTCAGCCACTGGCAATGGACACGGAAAGAAACACACCTCAGTGCACGTTGTAGCATTTGATCTTTATTACTTGGATCAAAGGTCAAATGATTACATTTGTCTGAAAGATCACAACGCAGGCCCACGATGTAAGAAAGGACAGTTTAATCCCATTCGAGACTGCATCTGAGCCAGGCACACACAGAACAGAGGCAGTAAAATGGTACAAACACAGAAGGTCAGGACAAGGGTTTTCCCCTCCCCTGTCAGTGACTGTTCTGTCAGGGTGGGGGGGACACACTTTTAGAAAGTGACAAGAATCTGCAGTTCTGAACTGTGCCTTCCCAGAACAGCAGTTACGGTTACGGCCTGGGAGAACCCATCACTCCAACTCTACATTCTCCTCAAGTCTACATTCATCATCTACACCTGCTCTCTCCAGCCAGGCTCAGATGCAGTCACTGATTTAGTACCTTCCTACCGTAGAACCAACAACTTCATTTTTTTTTTTTTCTCTTCAAGTATCAGCACAATAGTTTATTTACACTTGTATACAACTCTTTTACTGAACACCCATTGTAGTAAAACACTCATCACAGTATATTTGAAAGCAGGCTATGAAAATACCTACTGTACATAGAACATGTAGCCTGGAGGATGTTACAGCACCTCTGACAGATCAGAGAGGTAAAACAAAGGGAGACAGGAGACACCTCAAGCTGTGCTCGCCAGCAAAGAGAAGCAGCCCCTGGGCTCAGCTCTCACTGGGGGAAACATTTTTTCCCACATTTCTTCAGCCAGGTCTGAGCTCACAACCTGCCAGTAAAATCCCACTTTTCTAATGCAGCCTCCTGGGATTTTTACAGATAAAGCCTGACATTTCAGTGTAAAAACTGCTTAACCCCCCCTCCTGTCCCAGCAGAGGAGCGAGGGCTGCCTGCGGCACAGCCCGGCTTTCCCACGCCAAAGTGGGAGGGGAAATTGTTCCTTCAGTTGTGCCACAAAGGTGGCCTTGTTAACGACACATCAATAAATTCACTCCTCTGAGCAGTGCCAGGCAGGCTCTCTCCTCACCCCACAACTATGGGCACAGCTGAATTAATAAAGGTCTGAAATGGCATTACCATAACACACACACACACAAACAAAGCTTTAGACAGCAGCGCTTGAAGCAAGTGTTTCTGGTCATTCTGCACCCTACACATTCCTCCTCTGAAACAGAACCCAGCAATGCACTATGGCTTACTTCCAGAGCTGAATATATTGCTGAATTTAGCTTATTAAAAAAAAAAAATAATAATCACAACAGCAGCACATTATTTTATAAACCCTGCACAAACAAAAGACAATTTAGCCCTTGCCTGCAAAACTATGTTACCAGGGCCTGGTATTTCACACAGGAATTCAGGAAAGAAAAAAAAACCAAAACAACAAAACAATCCCAACAACTCACATGGTAAAAGCTCAATTAATTGGAGAGAATCCTTAGAAAAAACACAGTCCAACTACCAAAGAATAGTTCTCCTCATTTCAGAGCTAGAGCCAGCAGCAGTGCTGGCAGCTCACTTCAGTTGTCTGGTAACACACATACAAAATACACTTTGATTTAGTACAGTTAAAAGGTTGTGACCTCGACAGACACAGAAAATTCCATTTTTAGCACTGGAGTTTCACTAGGCATAAAAGAGCAACAAAGAATTGGGATGATGGAAGGTGCTTAAAAACAATACAAAAAACCCCAAGGCAGGTGTGCCATGTTAAAAATTATTTCAGATTTTACCTGGTGTTTTTGTTGCATGAGCTGTTAAGAATGGGTTAAACTCACCTAACCTTTCTGTACTGTTTCCTGATGTACGTATTAAATGTGGCTATAAAAGAGAAACATACACTTTTATGTTAAAATTCATTCCAAAAATTCCCTAAAAATACAATGACAACACTAACATGACAAGCAGCTTTTCCAGCCCTTGACAGGCTGAATCCTTTTCCCCTCCTTTCCAGACTCAGAAAAGCTGCTCATCCCCTCCCATAACTGCAGCAGAAAGGACGTGTCTCTCTCCATCTCTCTCTTAATTCATTCCCCAGCTGTCACTCACACTCATGTCCCCCACTGCCCTCCAAAATACAACTGGTCTCTGGAAAATGTTAAAATCTTGCTAAAACAGCAGAATCTTCCAGCAAATCTGGTTTTAATGCTTTGATTTTCCAAAAGGAACATCTCCCTTGGGAATTTCAGAAAAATTTTAAGTTGTGGTTGGTAACCCAAAGTTCAATTTAAAACACAGGACAATTACCAGAGCTGATGGGCTTCCCCATTTAAAGCAGCTTTGCAACATGAAGCCTCCAATGCTCAAAATGTAGAATTCTGCCCATGTTAAATTCGCCATCAAAAAAACTCCATGTAATTCTAGGCAATCATTCACAGTAAAAATAAGAGAACTCTTAGAAAAAAACACTTACAAAGGAAAATAAAATCTAGTTAAAATCTGACAGTAAAATCAACACGGGCAATTAACCACCTTGCATTATCCACAGATGAACAGTAAAAACCCACCGAAACTGCACAAATTTACATAAGAAAAGTCTAAAACCAACTCTACTCTGCTTCCCACCATCTTTTCACTGATACCTTTCGGCACCGGGAGTTATCCAGGAGCACGGGTGTTCTCCAAAGAAGCGGAATCACATTCGAAATGTCTCGAAGGGAAGGGGAGGCGCGTCCATCCCGACCCGCTCGGACACGGCCGGGCCCTGAGCTGCTGCAGGAAGGGCTGCCGCCCCGGGAGCTCCAGCTATAGGTGGGTGGGGACTGTCCTCAAAGCTTCCTCTCTCGACCGATTCACACCTACATTCTGCAAATTTAAAAACAACAAAAAAAATTACGTTTTAAAGCAATGGTCTCACAGGCAGCCGCGGTTTTCGCTCAGCACGCAGCTGTTACATGACACAAAAGGTGAGTACATTGTAACGCTTATTTCCTCAAAATGCTCTGTAAAACACGAGGAAAGGTTCCAGACCTGAGCAGGAGTCAGAACCAGGCTTGGACTTCGTCCCAGTGCCAGGAGCTTTACAGAGCCCCTGAATTACTGGATCTCTGCTGCCAGTGAAAAGCATCCCTCAGACCTGTGTCACACCAGCTCTGGCAGGACAATCAGTCCCTGTACACCATATGCAGGTCACAATGTTACAGCTTTTAAAACCTTTTTTGCCTTTAACCGCTGCTTTCACCACATTTTTCTAATCCACTGTCTCTCCCGGTCTTTATGCACATAGTGTAAGGAAAAACAGAACCCTGCAAAGGTCATAAACCACACAGGAATCAATAAACTCTTGAGGGAGGGAAGCCCACCTCTCCTTGTTCCAAGCACACTCCAGGAAATGACTCCTTAACACCAACAGCCATAAAGCCGATCCTGATCCTATCTGCGAGCAGCCAAGTCACTGGAAGAACTCTGAATAACTCCCTGAAGAGCTGGTAACATCAAGTGTTCCCTAAAGAGCTGGTAACATAAAGTTTAAATGCACTTTGGGACACACATGGCATGTGGCAGATGTCACACTGACATCAGGGAATGCTCCAGTGGTTTTATAACCACATTTATTAGAGTTTACATTCAAAACAAGTCTCTCCAGTCCAACTCCAGGGAAAGGAGAGCCCCATGAGCACAGTGAGGGGCCTTCTCAGCACATGCAGACACTCAACTCCATCAGCCAAATCTCATCAACTCACAAAGCAATTCAACCCCCTCCCCAACCCCACTGTCTAGATTTTCAGCCATTTCTTATGAAAGCAGAATATAAACAAGCAACACCAGATTCTCTTTGGAGGCTGAATTCTGCCAACATTGCTTCTGCCCTTACCAGTTCTCCTACATCCCCATCAGCCCTTTCCTTTGTCATCAGCCTTCAAGCCCTTGGGTAAATCCCCGTTTTCCACCATAAACACCACACCAAGGTCTCTGGGAACACACATAGCCAATGTTGCTGGACAGAACCATCCAAGGACTGGAAACCTCTGCACCCACCAGCACACAGCCTGACCCACTCACATCTCTTTGAAGGAAAGCAAAGCAACAACTCTATTTGAAAAATAAGTTTCTACAAGAAGCATCTCTTCTGCAGCAAGGGGAAAGCATCAAAAAGCATCGGTATCTAAGAGCACGAGGAGTTGGCAAAACAAGTCATATTCTGCATGGTTATAGAGGAAAAAAAAAACCTAACAAACCAACAGAACGTGCTGGCATTTGGTGTGTTTGTTTGTGTTTTTCTTAGCAACTGATGCAACCTACCCAGAAATTCCCTGGGACTTCAGAGAGGTCTCCACAGGCACTCCCAGAATACTGGCTGAAATCTTTTAAGTTGAACATCTGATGTTGATTCAAAGAAAATTAAATGGAGCATGAAATGGAGCATCAAAATGCAGGAATCCAGAGGTACTGGAAATTAGTCCACAAGCAGCAAGAACTAGACAGCTCAAACATGAAGCTAAAAGGAAATGAGGTGATTAAGGCAGGGCAGAAGATACAGCTTATTTCAGTCAATGAGAGGTATCGGATAAAAGCAGCATTCTAACAACTAAGACAGACCCAAAGGGAATATTGATAAGCAGGCAAGAAAGCTGAAAGCAAAAAAAAGCTTGAATTTGAGTAAACACGAACAGGCTGTGGAAGCAAAGTGTGCTGAACTGTCACACTGAAGGAAGAAAACTGGGATAAACCCTGATAAACACCCCCAAGGGCTTATTAAACACAACAGCCAGCAGCGAGACCAGATGAACAGGGGCTTAGAAAGGGACCAATATCCTCATTAACAGTAAGTGGATTCCTACTTACAGGAATCCTATTAGATGAGATGAGGGCAGCTGGGATTGTATCCACTTCCAGAACAGCCATGGGCACTGTGAGGGAAAAGCCATGCAACAAGGACAGTGCTGCTGAGGTTTCAGCCTTACTTTTGGGACCAAAAGGTGTCCCTGCAACTGCTCTACACCAAGGCACACCTGGCAAATGACCAAGCTGGGAACAGAACAGGCACACACCAACAGCTGCACAGTCTGGAGAGCCTGGGAAATACAGGAGGAGGAATAAAATCTACACACCTTTCCTAAATACTGTCTCTACCAAGCCATACACCCTCTTCCCTGGCCAGCCCCAGCAGGAGCTTGCTGCTTCCAGGGCCTGCTCCCCAAGGCAGGAGCAGTCTGACTCTGCCTTGCACAAGAGTCCGTCTCACCCAGTCCTCCCTGGAAAGACTCAAAGTACATAGATTAACCCAAATTCCCTCCCATACCACTGTTGCTGTTCTCCTCCTTATGCCCTGCCCTTTGTACATTTTTCTCCTACAGGACAGAGCCTCCCCCAGCAAAGTGCTGTGGGTCTCCAACAGGACAGGCCCCATTTTCAGTTTTACTTTGACTCAGCTACATGTGATCTTCACAGCAGAACAGGAAGATCTTGCAGAAAGGCTCCAGCAGGTAAAAGGAGGAACCTCTGGAGACAAGAGCCGGCACAGGCATAAACAGAGAAATAAACAGCACAATATAAACATCCAGCACTCTGTCAGCCAGCTGCCCCTCGGCAAGCTGTGCCACGAACCACCGCTGACACCTCCCATCCAGCATCAGGCCCTTCTTCTACTGACAAAGCAAGGGCTGTTGAGCAATCCTGCTGTAAGAGGAGACCCCTTAGAGCATTCTGCTTTTAAATATCCACTTCACTCTGTTGCACACATTAGCACAGTGAGTGCTATGCTCGGCAGAGAACAACACGCAGGCACGGCCCCAGGAAATCTGGCTGGCAGCAGCTGGCAGGAGCGGAGGGTCCTGGGTGCTCCTGCTGCTTCCCTTCCCTCTGCAACCTCCACCAGCCACAGAGCAGGCAAACTCTGCTTTCCTCTCTGGCCAGTGTCCTGCCCCTGTCATCCTCCCCCTCCATTTTCTCTGACAGCCCAAGCCACTCTTTTTCAAGCTGCAAAACTCAGTTTTTCCACAGCAGATACCTGGCTCAGATTCTGGCTCCACCAGAAATGCAATGCATTTCATTTCATTTGGATGGTATTGCCTTAGCTGTGGCCCATGGAGGTGACAGCACTCCAAGCTGTCTCCATGTGGCTCCTCAGTACCTGACCATGGCCAGCATCCCTATGATCCCTCAGGAATGTCACCTCAGCTGTCAGGTAAGAAAATCCAGACTCATTCTTGTGTGCAAGGAGGTACAGCAGGCTCAGGCCTCCTCTGGGGCACCTTTCACAGCAAAGCTCATGCCCAGACCCTGGAGCAATTAAACACGGAAAAGTGACCGAACACTCCTAACGTCACAGTGACGACAGCGACAGCAAAATGATCCAGGCTCTCCCACTCTCAGCCCAGGGACAGTGGTTTAACTAAATACCAAGCATCACAGCAGGAGGCTCTCTGGCCAGGAGGTTATCTGGTTATGGGAGACATTCCCAATTGCAATAAACTTCTGAAAACTTCAGTACAATTTTAGAAGTGCAGATATGTAACTTTTTTTTTTTTTTCCCAAAATCCTGGTTTGGGGAAAAACATACCACCTGAGAAACCTAAGAGATAAAGGCTTTCCACAACCTACAGTCCTGCTTACTTTCATGACTAGACGACCCCCTCAGAAAACAGTTTGAAGGCTCAGTGTTTTTCTGCCCTTCCCTGCCTCAATGCTACCTGCTCCATGGCACAGGTGCTTCCCACAGCCTCGTGTTGCCCACGGGAACACCATGAGAAAGGCACCAAGGCACCACATCTCCCACAGCCTCCTGTGAGAGGCTTTCCTGTCATACAGTTTGGGATTCGTGCCCTGCTGGTTTGAGATCCTACATCTACTGGAGCCACTAGCCAGCTACAAAAGCCTCTGGTTAACTGTGCTTCCCTGTTCTGGAATGGTCAGCACTGCTTCTTGGAGCCCACACAAAATCTGGGTACACAGCAGCTGGGGCAGGGCTGTACATGCTCCATCGCCCACATCCATATGAAGCAGGAAAAGAGGGAATTTAAAATCCCTTCTGCTCATGGGCAAACACTAAATCCTGGTTAATGCAGAACAGCTGTTAACAAAAGTTGTTTATTAAAAACACTTATACACATTCCTGTTCTTTGAATAATTGTCCTGGAACTAAGTGAAAACTTGCTACCCTGCTCCAACGGCACATCATTAATTAGCACATGTAGAGCACTAGTGCTGTGGATCAGTGGGATTAGGGATTTACAGTAATTATGGGTTGTTATTTTACACTACATGGCAGTCCAATCACTCCCACAGGCCCTGAAACAGATAATACTGGTGCTCTGCTGGGAAAAACAAATTTTGACTTTCTTATCTCATACAGGATGTTGTGTTTCATGGCTTTCATAAATACACTGCAACTAACACTAAATGATTGCTGGCTGTTACAACAAAGCTTAATGCTGCAGGATATTTAAATTACAGCAATTTACAAACCCAGCATGCCAGTGAGAGCTGATCAAGGTTTGATAACTCATCCACAATAAATTAGCCAGTGCAACAGTTTTATTGTGATTTGATAAATTTCTCAAGTCATGCGCTGTACAAACATTTGATTTGGGTTATGAGTCTGCTTTAGGTGGGGCTTTTTTTTTTTATTTCAAAGTGATTGGAATG
This sequence comes from Edolisoma coerulescens, assembly GCA_013397115.1. Taxonomy (NCBI): domain Eukaryota; kingdom Metazoa; phylum Chordata; class Aves; order Passeriformes; family Campephagidae; genus Edolisoma; species Edolisoma coerulescens. Next base: position 85,924 of record VWZW01002888.1, on the reverse strand, counting down.
ATTAGTTTTTCAATTTATTTTGAAGTAGCAGGACGAAAACAGCACCCCAAGTTCGATAGTTGGTCAGCACATGGGATTCACTGATGAGCAGGGACAGTTACAAGTGCATCCTCGGGAGGTCTGGAAATGTCTACATTCTGTATAATAATAAAAATACAGAGAATATTTATCACGCAGCAGTAAGACCAACAAAAACCACCAATCAGATCCCTTCATAAGTACACAGCTGGGTTGATTGAGAAGCAAAGATGTTTTTAGCCCCCCACAGCCCGAGAGCAGCAGATTGAGAGCAGGTCACTGTCCCAGAACAAGACACCAGGAAAATGTATTTACAGTGATCACTGCTCCCTTGCTAACAGCACTACCCAAAGCTCAAGCCAGTCACATTTAGGAGGAAGTCTTTTACAGGCCTAAGCAGGAATCTACCTAATCACGTGCTTCAGCACAAACACATCTACTCAATGAGCAACTTTCAGTCTTTTGCTGAAAATGCCACATGCTTTTGTGCCATTTTTAACATGTGTTTGTGTTATAGGCAATGTACCACCTCTAGCAAAATAAAACATATGTTCTCAGACACCTTAACCATTCAAGGCTAAGCACACCAACTAGATCTCACCTCACTTTGCAGAGGCTGCAGAAAAACGATGACATTCAATGTAGCATTCAATTATTCAAATGAAACCAAGACCCCAGTGCAGCCAAACACATCAGGAATCACATCTGCTATGGCACCACCTCCTGCAAGTCCCAAAGCCTGTGCAGTTGGTGTTCTCCCTTCCACCAAGAGAGCAGCCCATGATAAACTGTTCTGAAGTTCCTTACAAGATCCATTTTAGGCCAAATCATTGCCAATTCTTCAAACTTCACGCTGGTGAGTTTCATTAGTCTTACTTGTTCTGCACTGTGGTAAGCCAGCTCACCTTGCACCAACATCTCCCTCCCCATATTCCCTCAGCAAATAAAAAAGGAGATGTGGCTATGAGTAATGCCCTCTCTGTCATTCACCAACCAAGCCAGATGTGCAAAGCAGGCATTTCACCCCAGCACTTGTTTTCTGGCCCAAAGAAGGGACCCAACAACAGCCAAAGCAACATCCCTGAAATATTTTCTGTAAAAGACTATAGACTCCTTCATGGGAAAAGGTCAGAACTTCAGTCACTACAATGCTGACAAACACAAGGCTCCAATCTGCTCCAGACAAATCACCATGGTACTCTGAGGTTCACACATACCACAAACACTCCAGAGCTTTGCCTGCATTTCTGCCATGTGAAAATAGATGTTTTCAGCTGAGCCCAAAAGGAGGGCACTGTTCTGGAGCACAGACTACAAGTGACTGGTGGGTCACAGAATAGCACACTGGACAATTCTCAATCCAATAGTTTCATTGTTTAACAATGCTGTTATGTGACATTGTATTTAATTAACTGCTTTGTCTTCAATAGACTACTTGAAAACTTAATTTTACAGAAGTAACTAACATTTTCGTAGGTGATATAAATGAAAGCTTTTGAAATTTTCACAGCCCTCTGAGCAGCAATTAAATGCAGACAGGACCAACTTAGTACTTCATGCAGACCCACTACCTGAACAGTGTAACATCATCCATATTCACCAGGCTGGGTCTCCTTTGGGCAGAGGGAGAAGAGAATCTGAGGGATTTTTATCAAGATGCCACTACTCCTTTATTCCTTCTTACACAATTCACTCACGCAATTTATTTCTGTTCAAATCAGTCTTGTCTCTTTGAGTCCACTGCAATGGAAGTGTCTTCATGATCCTCCACGTGCACCTGAACAGAGCCACCCCACACCAGTGCCAGCACGGCCACATCACTTGCTAGACACGTGGAGAGTCACTTGGTGATTCAGGCAGAGCTTCCCCCCTTGAAATAAACCTCTTCAGTTAGAAGAGTGGCATTTTCAGCAACATTTCAGCAAGCTGTAAATTCAGCACTGATATTTTGATCAGCCAAACTAAAGCTGTTCATCTACATGATTTAACACAAATAACCTCCTGCTCTAAGATATCCTCATGGATTTTCACTATGCTTCTCCAGCTTTAGGTACTGCAAAAACACAGACTGGATTTCCTAAACAGGACCAATCAAACTAAGATACAAAATGGCAAAGCAGAATGACAAAGCAGAAAAAGGAGGAGAGGAAATATGCAGTGCAGCTGTCGAAGAGAAAATGTCCAAAAGTCAGTATTTTCAGAACTTGGAATACCCAGGTCGTTAAAACAAAACTTCTTCACAGAAGAATTCAGCAAACAACTCCAGCATGAATTCTGCACAGAAGTGAACCCTCAGTTAGGAAAGGCACTTTGTGTCACATGCCCTGTTGAATACACACAAAAACCCTCATTTCTCACTATATTCCTTTTCACCATAAACTGTTGCTCTGAAAACCACCAAACACAGCCCTTTTTTCTCGTGTTATCAAACTGACTTCCAATTCACCAGCAGGCACTGCTCCTAACCTCAGCACGGAATCGGTGCCATGCCTGGTGGCATTAGCATGAGGACCTGCAAGGGAACCACAGATCTTTAATCATGCCACATTTCACACAGCTTTCATGATGCAGCGAAGGAAGAGCTTGGCACAAGCAGCAGAATCAGCCTGAGCTCAGGTGAACACTGAGGAGCACAGGGAGCCCCGTGCCTGACGCAGGCAGGGCACGGAGCTGCCGTGGGCTGACATCTTCTCTCCACTTACATTTCACAAACACGCTCAATTTCCTTCCCCCGGTTGTCCTGCTGTTTCCCGAGATCTAGTCTTCCTCTCCAGCTTTGGCTTAAAACACAGGTGACATCATCAATTCCTCTTTTTCATACAGCAACCACCGCAGTGATGAAAAAGCTGATGATTTCTCTCCCCCAGAATAAGCGTGGCATTTGTAACACAACTGTTGACTACACCTACTGCTGCTGAGTGACAAAGCCTGGCAGAACTTTACACAGTTTTTAGACTGACACCACATCTTCAAATTCTCATTTCTCAAAGATAAACTATTCCAGCTAGAACTCATAAATAAATTTGGTCAGTAAAAAATTTGCTCCCCCCTCACAGTAAACCAGTAGCAAAGCTTCATATGTAAAATAAAATACACTCAGCTGAGTTAACAAATCAATTCTAGCCACGAGGACAATGGAAATCAGCTCAGACAGTATAATACATCAAGTTCTCCAATCTGAAAAATATTCTTACCTCAGGTTTATCTCTGTGTGTGTTTACAGCTTCGACATTCAGAAATATAGATTCTACTTTACATCCTGTTGATAGAAAACACATTTTTAGATACATCTGCTTTGAAAGTGATGTTATAATAAAGATGCAATCTGATTTTGAGTTGGTGACAGTTAATCACTTTCCCCTTCTGCTTTACACCAGAATTTCCTGAATTCTGAAGAGCTAAAGCTACAGAAATTAATCTGTTCCACCTGGATGAATATTATTGTCAATCTGATAATCCATCTCCTCACCTTAGCTTTACCATTATTTTCTTTGAAAAAAATTATTTTTTAAACATACACGAACATTCAGTGAGGAAGTTATTTGTAACTTTTTGTGTTTTAAACATCCTAGACTTCTGTATCACAGTAAAATTCTAAGAAGATAAATGCAGCTCTCATTTTTTAAACATAAAAACAACTACAAGAAGGTACAGTGTGTCGGCAGCAACACCCATTCCTCTATACGTGCAGAATGGTTTTAACCCCAAGCTAAACAGAACTTCAAAGCTGACTCCTGAAAAGGAACTTCTGCTTTGCATTCAAAAATTCAAAATGCCAGTGAGGCAAGAAAAATCAAACAGTGAGAAGAAACAACTATTTCCCAGGTAGTTTAAACTCACCCACTTAGAGAATGATATACCCCATGGCCACAGGACTTTAAGCAGTATCTGACTGCCAAACCCTGGCTTATCTCACATGAACATGACTTTTATAAGCTACCACTACCCTACACAACATCCATTAATAGTCACTTCCTCTGACACACCAGAGTCCATCCTCTATCACAAGAATGTTTCCAGATTTTTCTCCTCACTTACTCTCTAAAGTTGTAACACACTCCATAAAATTGCTACATGACAGAAAAAGGGGATTTCCTTAGAAAGCCACTGCACTTAAAAAAAACAGAAGTAAATTAGTAAGGCCAGGATTTGCCTTCCCTTAGGGAAGCCTGTTCTGAGAAAGCCCGTTTGTCAGGAACTCTGTGAGCAAACACTGTGGGAGGGCCAGCACTCAGAGAAATAGTGAACCATAAAACAGATTTTAAGGAGAAAAAGCACACATCTCCCACCGGAACAAGATCCTTACTCATCCTTCTGTCCACAGATCCACTGTGACCCTTGAGACCAAGCCAAGCCAAGCTCTGAGCCCTGCTGCTGGCCATTACTCAGGCCTGTTACGCAGCAGACACTCAGTCTGATTTACATTCAGTCCTTATCACAAGCTGAATTTAAGATCCAAAGAGAGCATCGTGTGGAAAGCTTTAAATATAAACTAAAGGGACATGCCTTGCTCCACAGGAATTACCATGTGCATAGTCCCAGCTCATGTTTAATTACTGATGAGCAAACTCATACCTACAGCAAGCTGCAGTTTCTCTTTCCATAGACCACCACTGCCCTGAACTGCTGGGTAAAGGGCTCATCTATCCTGATCCAGCTGTCAGGCTGTAACAGATGTTCCCCTACTGCAGATCAGACTCTTAAGGTGGGAATGATGCTCCTCTCCAACACCAGGAAGAGCAAACCCCCGGGGGAGGCGTTTCCCCAGAACAGGCTGAGCTGGGAGGTATTAAACCCCCAGGTCTGATCCTGCCTGGCTGGAGCCAAGTGACACATCAGCTTGGAGCAGTGCCACAGACCAGTACTGCAGAAATAATTTACACAGTCCTTGTGTTTTCAGATGGCTGAATTCCAAAAAATAGGTTGGTTGAAACGTGCTCATCAGACACACATATCAAACACTTTAAAAGGGACAATGGCATTTCTTTCACTCAAGTCAAAAGGGCAAGGACAGTATTTCATACCACTTTGTTTCCTTCCTCACTTACTGCGTGAACAAACACTGCAAACATCCAGGCCCTCTTAGAATTTATGAACTGTCACCCAACTTCCCTCTCCCCCCCAAAAAGAAATAAAATCAGCAACAACAAAAAAATCCCCAGAGAACCCCCCAATAAACAAAGACAACCCCCCCAAAAAAGCCTTGCTGTGGAAAACAGACAGAAACTAGCAGGTCAGAAGATTCCAGTTTGAAAAAACCAAGTTTTAACTGCACTGAATCTTTATTTTCAAAACCCCAGCTTGCCATGCAAGGCTGGAAACACCAGATGTCACCACAGCACAGGCTGTCGTTTCTGTAGGACTGCAATCAAATGACAAAAATCTCTTCAGACAGCTTTCCCAATGTAGAATCTACTTTCTTTCATAATATTCTTTGTTTCAACTTTATTTGAAACTTTACAAAAAACAAAGTACAGATCTAGACCGCTCTTTTTCAGAGCTGATAATCACAGACAGCTTCCAATTAATGACTGAACCAACATCTTTGGGCAATCCACTTTTCCTGATAAGCTGTGCAGATAATTCCCTGCCTAAGATGATCTTCTGAAGTGGGATATCAGCAGATACAACTCAGCCATCACTTAACGAAAATGAACAGCAGGCACACATTAACATGAGGTGGAAACACACACAAAACTCCCTCAGCAATCAGCCTAAAGCCCAAGCAGGGCAGGCTGTAACCCACACCCCTCGCTGCCCACAGAGCCCAGGGAAAGCCTCTGAGCCAAGCACCAGGAACAGCTGCTGACACACAAATGCTGACATAAACAAGGTGAGTTCATGTGGTACTGTGATGGTCCACAGAAAAAACTACTTCAGGAAAAGAGAACAAAGTTATTTAAGGCTAAGGGAACACATTTTGTAAGATGATGAATCCACATAAATGTAAATTTGCCTGTCTTCTGAAAAGCAGCACCCTCCAATACATCAATAAAAGCTCAGATCTTGCTGTACCAGACACGTAAATGCATGGTTTGCCAGAAGAATTAGTGAAACAGAGTATGAACTGAGCACAAAACTGTCCCCTCCAGCAGTTACAGCCACTGGTGGTTTCAGGCCTTCAGCAACACATATGTGTTTCCTGGCACAAGGCAAAGCACATGTAATCCAAAAGATTCATTTATTCTAACAAAGCTGTATAGGCATACATGCAATGTCAAACCTAACTATTTTAATGCAAAATAAAGTGTGTTTTAAATGCTTCAAAACCTTTCCTGATGACAGAGACAGTATATCCAGACATATATTAAATATACTTAATTGCACTTACCGTAAGCCACCGGGGTTAGCTTTAAGACAGTATGCAGTGGGCACTTCAGGTAGGGCAGTTGTTCTGAGAAATCAAACCACAAATTACAAATGAAATACAGGTTACAAGTAACTTTTCTGTTATGTTTCAGGTCAACCACTTGAATGACTTTTTACCTAACAGTGTATCTGTTTTCCTAGCATGCAACACAGATGCTAATCAGAGCAAAAAACAAGTATCACAGTATTTAAGTGAAAAGAAGCCAAACAACATCAACTAACAAGTTTCACACGGGGGTCAAATATGAAAAATTACACTTGGGTACTTGCCTAGCAAAACCAGCCTCTGATGATACAACAAATTGTTAGAATTTACTGTTTGGAACCTTAAGTAGTAAATTTTCAAAAAAGCAGATTATTTGTAATGTATCAAGGAAGACTCACCTGCGGGCTTGTCAAGGAAATATGCAAGCAAACAGCGCATGACAGCTTGGTGACAAATGACAAGCACATTTTCCTGCCTTTCAAGTTCCATAATTACTGGCTCCAGCCTCTGAACAAGATCTTCATAGGACTGGGTGGGGAGGAGAAACACAGAGCACATTAAAAAGGGAAAACTCTTTGAACAGTACATGTATAAAGAGGGGATCTTACTTTCATATTAGTCATCTTCTAAATGTTATTTAGTGCACAGACAACTACTGCTGTAATAATTTTCTTTAAGCTAAGAACACTGTTCAGACCTGAGAATACACATAATACATTTTATTATACACATAACAAAACAAATCTCCCTCATGGAAAAGCTTTATTAAATTAGCCACTTTGATCAAGAATTTCCACCAAATCCCTAGGATTTAATTCACATCTGCAAATATGAGTCTTGCACATTATTTTCCATAGCTCATCTTCAAAAGCATCTCTCTTCCAAGAAGAAATCTAGGAAGCCCAGCCAACAGTCAGCAAGCAAAGAGTTCACAGAGCCTGACTTGTTCAGGCTGCCCTATCAAAACAAGCCATGGGCATGCTGAACTGGCCTGGTGACAGCAGCCACCATCCCACCAAGAGTCAGAGCAAGGGCTTGCTGGTGACCTGTCCTGCCTGGCAGTGCACAGGGAATTGCTGCTGCAGGGGAACAGCAGGGCTCCTGCATGGGCATGACTGAGTTAATTTTTGCATGCAGGGCAAAGACACTACTTCCAAAATGTGCCAAGTACTTACAAAATGTGTCATGTACGTCCAGCATGTGTCATGTATTGCACACGTGGAGAGCTCAGCACGTCACCCAGCAGGGCAGGGACAGAGCACAGCAGACAACCTTGGCCCTGGTCCCCAGGCAGGACAAAGTGACACTGCTGACTGAGCCCTGGACAACAGAAAGTCCCCAGAGAGCTCTGCAAACCCCTCACACTGTTACCAGACACAAAACTGCCTTGGACAAATGAGACCAACTCATCTCCACAAGGCACTGAAGGAGTTTGAAATGCCTGTCACCATCCCCAGGACCACACTGGTTTGAAAAACAAACACTCCTTGTTCAAATGGAAGAGAACTTTGCAGCTTCATGACTGCCTCATTAGCAGGACCTGGGTCACCCTGCCAGGGACACTGCTCTTGTCACAGTGATTGCTCTTGAGGAAGAAGGCAGACCTCTGCCTCCCCACAGCTCAAGCAGGAGCAGCTGGGCCAATCCCTCCTCCCTGCTGCCCAAACCCTCAGCACCCACGGGTGGCCCTGTGACCATCTGGCCATCGCTGCACCGTACAGGGGCTGCTTTAGAAAAGCCATCAGCAAGTTGCTTTTCCCAGAGGCAAGGAGTTTACTGACGTGGCTGGAGATTCCCCAGCATTTCAGCCAGAGCTGCCTGCAAAACAGCCAGCACCAAGAGCAGGGGTGAATAGAAATAGGCCATCTTAGCAGCATGTTTGCATCTGCAACAGTTGAAGCCCTGCAATAATTTCTCCTGCTTTATCACTGCAGCACCAGCATAGGAATGATGCCCACAAGATCAAAGCTCTCCATTGTTTTTCTAATTTTATTGTTTTATTTTTCAAACCCTGAATCAAATTAAGTGGTCTGGGCTCAATCCTTGCAAGTTCCTATGTGCTTTTCCATGGAGAAAGGAACAACCTTTTCATTAATTTAAAAATTTGTTTTTCCTTCCTAAAGCCAGCATGCACATATTCAAGAAGACAAGGAAGCCCTTCAACTTGAGAGATTAAAAATAGCATACCTCCCCTTTAGGGTATCTGTATCTGTATTTGTCTTGGTCTCTCAGTGCAAATTCAAGCGGGTAATTTTCCTGTATTTCTTCATATGTCATTTCTTCACACACTCCCTGTTGGTAATGAAAATAATTAAAAAGCCATGTATTTCCAGCATTGCAAAAAGCAGATATCACTCTTAAATAAAACCATACATAAATAACCTTTAACAGTTGTATTTTGCTACTCTGACACACATGATGAACAGGACACTCAGCTTGACTCAGAGGTGGTTAGCAGGAATCATTAAATCCCTATACAGGTGAAGTTACATACATGGGCAAGCAAGGTTATGTTTTATCTATTGTACCTGCTAATATATCTTACAGGTGCAGTTGGAAATTGCCAGCTAGCAAACCCCCCCCACCACAAACTTCTTTCCAAGCCCAGCCAAAATTTCATAGCATCATGGTTTCTACAGAGGAATGTTTTACTGGGAAAGACAAAAGGAGAATAAATTAACAATGGCAAAATTTAATAAAACATTTAGCCCTGTTTACAGGTAATGACAATTATTTTCAGCCTCTAAAAGCGACTTCAATGACTTTCTATCCCATAAAAGACATATTATTAAAAAACTAAGCACTTTCTTCACCCCTAGCAATCAAAGCAACTTATTAGGCATTTAAAAGAGAAGAACTTACTGCATCTATCTCATTCAAAACCTTCCACTGCTCATAAGGCACTCCCAAGGCTTCAGCAGTCTGAATTGTCCTTTTCATCTGGCTGGTCCAAACTTTCAGATCTTTGATATTTTGCTCATTAATAAACTGTGCCAAGCTTTTGGCAAACTGGAAGAAAAACCAAGAGACACTGGATGAGGGCTCAGAGCCAACACACGGCGTTCAGTTTAGAATACACGGGTTCCAGCCTCTGTAAGCTCACTGTAGCTTTTCCAAAAGACTGTCAAAGTTTTTGCTAAGAAATACAACATACTCCATTATCCAAGAGGGACAGAAGAAAGAAAAGGAGTACAAGGAAAATACAATTCAGCAGTTCCTAGCTTTCCTTCCAGGAATTTTCCTTTCAGCTTTAACTTGTGTACACTTTCCCAATTATCTAACTAGTCAGGATTTTACAAAAATATAGTTAAAAAATAAAGCCCTCTTGCCAACTGCTTTGTGCTGTAGGATAAAAAGGAATTTCAGCCAACAGACAGACAAACAGATAAAAGAGTACAAAGTGTCCATCCTGTTTCCACTACCCAAACACGCAACTAAAAAAGTCATTTGAACTCATTTAGAGGAAAAGGCTGTAGAGGAGGAAAGCTGTAATTGCCCAGCACAAACACACACAGAACACAGTCAGGCCTGTCTGGAGGTACATACTTCTTTCCCCCTGACAGACAGCCCAGGATCTCCTCCTATTCTCCCCTTCAGATTGAGCTCACTCTCTCCATGTCGGCAGAGGTAGATTGACCGAGGAGTCACATGGATATTCATGAGGTAGTAGACAATCCGGCTCTGGATGTGATCCATCACTCTGTTCACGAGATAACTCCTTCCAACATCCATAATTTTAATGTAAGAAAGATCCCTTTCACGAGCAAGTTGAAATAAAAAAAAAAAAAAAAAGTAAGATTCCACATTGTTTCTATTAGCACGTACCACAATCTCTCCACCCTCTCTCTCATTATAAAACAAAGGGGCGAGAAGCCAAAGCAATGAAAAAATCCTCAATTAGCCATGGAATATGCATTAGTCCTAAGAAACAACACAGTACTCCAAAGGTACAGGATGAACTCTATTCCTTTCACATGGAGCTGCTCACAACACTTTCTTTTCTGCTTCCTTTACTTGCACTTGGTCCAAATCTAGATCCTACTCTTGGAAAAATACAGCCCACACACTGAAAGGGAGATTCAGTGGAGTCACTTAAGTTACCACAGCTGAATAAGATATCCAGCTATTTTACAATACCAGATTTCTTTTTCCCCGGATTACAAACACTTTCTGTCAGCAAGTGTTTGTCTGATTGCACCCAGGGGCCAAAAGGAATGGTCACTAATTACCCATCTCAATTAATCCCTCCAGAAAAACTAGGGCACCAGAAGAGCCAGGGAGTAGTCTGAAGCAAGACATTTTCTCAACTGCTCTGTGAACAACTCTTTGTTAACAGTACTGTAATTTACCCCACCACTACCTTCTCTCAGCTTCAGACAGCTTATAATTTCAAATTTCACTGCTTATCCTTTATCATCTGAGCTATAATTCTAGAGCAGCCTCTAGTTTACACAAGGAAAAATGTCTCATAAGCTGAAAATAACCACTATAGGTTTCCAGTGATGCGTTTGAGACATCACACTGCAATAAAACAAGAAAACTGATAATAAAACCAAACGGAGGTAGTCAGAAACAAGCATCACCACCCTCATTCCTGCCCGTGTTCCTTGGAGTTAATCATTACTATTCCAGCCAGGCCCAGCCATTAGGTCCATCACGGGAATTACACGCATGAACTGAGCCGATTGAACCGGCTTCACGCTGCTCACGCTCAATTACATTAAAAAGCAGCTCAGCCTTCTCTGCAGCTCTGGCCTGGAACAAACCAGCAGCACCTGGGATGGCTGCAGCTCCAAATCCTACTCTGAAAATGGGCTGTAGCAAGAGGAACGGGGCCTCCTCCTCACATGATTTCTCTCTACCTTATTTTCAAGAGTTCAGAGTTAATAAAAACCAGAAGAATGCTTTGGCATGAGGATAAATAATGTAGCTAAGGCAGTTTCTCACAGCCCTCCGTCTGCAGGATAATTTTGCAAGCACAAAGAAATTAATTTAGAAGTCACATTTTAAGACTGATGTGTCCATAATCAACCTTAACCATGCCAACCCATTAAGCTATGCTTACAAATCACTCAGGTGTCCTCTACATACGAAAAAAACAAGTACCAACCAACCACTGTAGAAAGTCTGGAATAATTGCTAAATGCTGATTCTATCCCAGAAGAATAATAACATTCTTCAAGTGGGAAAATCAAAAAGAATATTGTCCCAAACTAGACTCACTAGCCAATTTTCCACAAACAAGGAAGTTTCCATGCTACACCCCTAGAGTCAACACTCTCTAATTTGCCAAAGAAGAGAGAGCTCAAGACACTGAAATACATGACTTGAAAGCACTAATCCCCAACACAGGATGCACCAACCCTTAAGAAAACATTTTAATAATATTGTGATCATCAGCTGTGATCACAGTGTTGTTTCATCACTTACTTGTCCAGAGTTTCATCTAAGGTCTCATACGAGTTCTTGTAGCACTCTATTCTTTTCATGAAGTCTTCTGTTGCTTCATCATTACTACAATCAACATAGTCAGGACTACCCAGCTTCACTTGCTGTTTAAAATAAAACCAGGAGAATAGTATTTAAGTTTCTTTCCCTTCTTCATGGATGTTTAAAGAAATAGCGAGTGGGAGAACACAACACAAAGTTTTGTTTGCAACATCTTTACACGTAAAGAAAAAAAACCTATTCTTCAGAGAATTAAACTTCTGAGCTAGTAACATTCACATGGACAGGGAAAAAAAACGAAATTTTTTCCATTAATGAGAGCTAATGTGGGGTTTTTGCTCTTGGAAGTTCTTATCACATACTGCTAAAAATACTGAGCTACTTTAAACCTCCCAATGTCAAGCAGTTAAAGCAAACTTGCCTTTACTCACCACAATGTTTGCAGCAATGACCTCTGGATCGACACATACAGACTCCACAAAAAAAGTCTTCAGTCCAAATGGAAGCCACATGAACAGAAGGGAGGAAGAAGGAGGATGCATGAAAACACCTCTGGATACTAACACACACGAGCAGCATGTTGCCCATTTCCATGCCAAGGCCTTTTTAACAGAGTCATGTCTTAAATCTCCCTCCATTTACTCAGAAAGTTTCTCCAGACCCTCTCATCAGAAATTCCTGGCTCACCATTCCATGACACATCATGCTCTGTATTCTTTTCCCCAACAATGCTTGCAAGCGGAAAATTTTTGGAGTAGGAAAAAAGTAGGATGGAAGAAGAAGAAACAAATGCAGAGGATGCAAGTTCAGCCCCACAAACAGTAACTAATGCTTCTGAAAGAACACTTTAGAAGCCTCTCAGCTAACAGGGCAGCCTCACTTAAAAAGAGCCTTGTGTTTTGCTGTGTCAAAGGCTTACAGGGATTAAGTTTAGAGGAAATGAGAGATGACTGGAGAACAGCTAAATGTAAAACCAGAAGGCAGAAAGCCACAACGTTTTTGGTTTGTACAGAACTAACACAGAATCCCCTTTGTGTTTCTGCAGCAAAGATCTGAACTGCATGAAGAGCCATATTTTAAATGTTCTTTCTGACACTGCACTCATGACTACAGGTCCAGGACAACAGAATTGAAGCCACAGCACAAAATAGCTTAGCTCCAAACAGTACAAACACTAAAGATAAGAAAAATGAGGACTGAATTACTTCTAATCACAAACAATGCTTAGGAACACAAAACACATCATTGATTAAACATCTAAGAAGGATGTGGCTTGTGTTAGTGCACTTAGAATACAGATAAGGGCAAAACTATCACTGCCTTACTTGACCAGGCAATAGCTCACAACTGCTTTGCTTTGACTCACCTTATAACCATTTTCTTCACCAAATTTATAAATAGTTTCTCTACGCTCTCGAGTTGTGTTTGTAGCATCAAAGACCTAGGAACAATTAAAGGGAGAGAAAGGAATTACAAAACCATCAAAGCCTGTGGAAAGCACTGTGTATGAATTCAAAGTTGCTCAGAGTGAAGGAAAGCAATGGAAACACTTCCCCTTCCTTCTACCCAACTACCTCAACATGCTCAACAGGAAAACAGACATTCTTACTTTACTCAAACTATTTTCTAAATACTAAAAATTAGTAATATTTTGAAAGCACTACTAGCAGAACTCTGGATTTGGAAAAGGAAATCAAAATTTAAGCCTAGCACATAGTACAGGAAAGAAATCTTCCTCCTGGCCCATTCTCAGCATTAAATACTAATGCATGTTTTTAGTGAACTTATGCTACCAAAAAAAGAAAGATGCTGCAATCAATCTGCTCTTCAAAATGGAAGTGTAAAACTTAAGGGCAGAAGATTTGCAAGAGCTGTAAATCCTGCCCATGAATAACATGATCAATGCAGCCCTTTTTCTAGGAACTCAGTTTAGCTCTGAACACCATTAGTGTTTTACTGAAGTATGCAGTTTGCCAAAGCATAACATTTTACCTCATGTATCCAGTAGAACTTGTAGCTAATGGTTTTCCCTGATTAGTTAATAAAAACCCCAGGGTTGTGTCAGTAGTCTTAAGGAAAAAATGTTTTTAATTAGTCTCAACACACAGTGTCAATGGTTGAAGAACTGATGTTTTGCATCCCATTATTAAATACTCAGGTATAAATCAATTTAATACAAGTTTCTCCTGCTCTCTTCAGACATTTCTCATGCCAGTAACACAACTGGCAAGCAATGCAGAGGACGCTTTTTGTTCAGCAAGTCTTTACCTTCCACTTGGAACACTATCAAATAGACACGCAAGCAAAACAGCAGATATGTTTAATGGTACATTGTGGAGCACTGTCCTATAGTAATGTGGAGAGAAGGTGGACTTTTTTCTTGCCATTGGAATCACTCAGGCTGTGTGTCATCCAGCAGACACACAGTGTTTAGTGCAGAGGCATCTCAAGAAGGTGTCTCCAACAAGAAACTTACGGCCACGTGCCCGTTCTCTTCACTGAGGTACTGCCGGACGTCGTTCAGCGCTGCTAAGGCACACTGTCTTCAGAAGGAAAGAATCAAAAGTCAAATGCTAGTTAAAGGCACTTTGTTAATGCACTTGTGAGCAAAGTGCCCTGCAAATGTTAGATAATCTACCTCAAAAACACAGGAAAAACCAACAGATGTCAGCCAAGCTACACTAAGGAAATGTGGCCGTGTCACCTTGCTCCTCTGTGTTACTGATACAGCTACTCGTGTCCACAGAACACCCACCAACTTTGCTCACCAGGATACACTCCCACCCGTCTAAAATAACATCACTGAATCACCCCTGCAACCGTATGCTTTTCCCAATTACTTATTCATACTTACTTGCTTCTTAATTTGATTCTCGAAAAGCAAAAAAGTAAATAAAATAAACCAACTTAAGGCCTTTATCTTGGGGCACTACAGTAAAGTGGAGAGACAACTGTTTTTCAGTAATCTACTTTTTGTCTTCCAAGCTATTGTGTGAAAACTGCATATGTAAAAAAAAATTGTTAAAGCAGGGAACAAAACAATGTATTAAAAAATATCACCCCACTGCAGTCACCCACCCAGTGTGATTAGTACTGGAGACAGCTGAGGACACAAACACCCAAAACCCCCACCCTGACACACTTTACACTTGTGTTAAATCTGGACAAGAACACATTAATATGCATCTTTCCTATGTCCCCATCATTAGCATTATCTTCCAAGTCCATTATGATTCCTAACACATCAGTAATGCTGGAGGGCAACATTAACATTGTACACGATTTACTTGTTAGCAGAACAAAGCCCCATTTATTCCCAGTAAGTAGAGCCTCTTTGCAGTACCAACATAAAAGCTTGCCCATTTCAACAGCCCTTCCCCTGCATTACTCCTCGATTTTGACTTCCAGACTGAAATTCATAACTCCTCTATTTACCATCTTCTGCAAGCACAGCTTTATCTTGAAAGAGAAATGAGGGCTTTCCAATCCTGACAGTATTTCCACATTAGCACAGTTAACAGATGTCAGGAGCTGAGATTCATTGCCCAGGTCTTCACTGAATAAATACAAACCCTCTTTACTCACTGCTAACCAGGCAGATCATCTCACACAGCCCATTTCATGCTACATCCCTCACCATTTAGTCTAATAGGTGACACAGAGGCACATTAAAAGGTTTGGCTCTACCTGTAAGCAAAAGGTAGTGGCTTGCAAGGCTAATGCACCTCATAACTGCTCTATCCCAAAGGACTGGGGGGTTCTTATGCAAGCTGCTCTCCTTTGGCTTTAGCAACACTCAATGTTGCTGAGGGGGAAGGGGAAGAGAGACAGAGGACAAGGCAAGGGACAACCACAAAAGAAAGTCCAGACATTTCTGATGCGTAAGGTGAAGCTGAATTAAGAACAAAACAGTCCATAATTTAAGGAGCCTAAATAAATATTATTTCCATCCATCTCCAATTTCTGCTCCTTCTCATTTCATACTGCATACTCTAAATGCTTTCCTGAACATAGTAAAAAGTGCAGTGAATGTTGAAGAGAATCAAAAGACCTTCTCATTTGATCTCCTCTAGGAAAGAAGCAGCTCCCTCTTGCTCTGACCTTTCTCCTCAAGGTCTGTCCTTCATTAAAGCACAGCCTCTTTCCAGGTAAGGGCAGAGATTCAAATGCTTCATCTGGACACAGAAGTTCACTCTGGTTCTCTCCTTGCTTTGCACATCATTAGCAAAACAGGGCAGTTTTTGAGGCAGTGCCTGACTGACTGAATGAGGCACCTGCACGGTGGCCAAAAACAGTTCCAGGGAGAAAATGACAATGTTTGATTCTCACTCATTTGAGCAGATAATGATGAATACATTCAAAGTGCTCCAGATGAACAATTCCACTATGCAAATCAAAAAGAAAAGCAGTTATGTGGGGTTTTTTTCTTCGTGAACCAAACAAAAGCTCTAAAATGGGATTTTAGGAATTACGCAGCAATAAGTCACATCTATTAGCTGATAACTTACATAAAGGTAGGAAAACTAATAACTATTAATTAAAATAGTTTTTGAGTGAAAATATCCTAGAGTATCTACAGGAATAACAGTAGTCACATCCTACTGAAAAGGAATCAAGAAGGACTTCTCTGCATTTTTGATGCTTGAGATGAAACAATCAAGAAAAAAAGACCCTCAAATTTTAATCAGCCTAAAGAAATCACTTTTCCACCTTCTCTAGAATATCTTTTCCTGCAGTCTCCCTAAGGGTCTTCTGAACATAGAAAAATGCAACTTCAAGCCATCTCTAAGAGCAAATTACACAGGATATCATTTTAATACAATTAGCATGGTGTACCAACCACAACCAAAACTTACTTCCTGATTTTCAAGCCTTCTTCATTGTCAGGCAGGAAGAATTCAAAGGATTTATACTTTTTCACCAAGTCTCGACGATACTGACCGACATTGAATTCTGCCAAGAGAAACCAGCATTATCAGGAGCCAACAACAGTCACGTGAGAAGGACAACAGTTATGACAACCTTGAAACCAAACTTCCTGCAAGGATAAAACAACTTGGCCTGTAAGAAGTCAATGTGTCATACTTCTTTTTGTGTTTTGTGAGATTTAAAATAGCAAGACAGCAATAAATCTTGGAAATAGCTAAAGAACATTTGGGCTGCAGTCACTCCACTTCAGTGGCCATACTGTAGTGCCTTTGTCTGCCAGTTTGCCTGGACAACAAAAAGAAATTCTTTTCCTCCTTTTTAGGGGTTATTCAAAGTCTATAAAGGACTAGTAATGATTATTAGTATTGATTATAATTCATAATTATGATTATTAGCTTTTTCTTCTTTGTATATGTGCACTGAAACAGTATTCAGATAGCACCTCCCAAAACTTACAGCTCTTATTTAAGCAAGGCAGAGCTCTAAATAGAACTAAACAATCTTGCTTTAGGTAAACAAAACTTAAAATTCCAGTAGTGGAAATAGTTCTTCAGAACCCTGCTCAAATATTTCTATCCCTTAAGGATTAGTATTTCACAACCCCTGTTCCATTACTGGAAAAAAAAAAATTGTTAAAACAAAAAAATCATTTACAAAATCATCCTAAGTACGGAACATAATCTTACTGTGATCTCACAGCACTGGTCAAAAAACACCTACTCCTTATCTAGGCAAAGGTGGAAAACACCCATGGACAAACACATGTCACAATATCAGGTACTGGATTAGGGCAAGACAGCTCTGCTTTGCCTCAGAGCAGAATGTCACTGAACCCTAATTAATTTCATTCATTGGCTCTGAAAGCAGTTCTCTGAAACGCAATTAATGTTTAAGTTGTTTCAGACCTACAGGTTTTTTCTGTTGAACTGCAAAGCTTTTGGTCTTGTTTTTTTTTTTTAACATTAAATCACACTGAAGTATTCTGTTTGAGATGCTGCCAAGGTACAACACTATTTGCCAGACTTCATTTCTGGAAAGAGGAAAAGAAGCAGTAGACACAACTATAAGGTTGCAACTAAGAAAAAAGATAGAGAATAAAAGAGTTCAAGAACCAGCTGCTATATACAGATTGCTGTCAGGATTGGAGGCAGAGGATAAAGATAAAAAAATTATTTTTTTCCCCAAAAGTCAAGTTTTGTTTGAGCTCAGCAGCGTTGATGGAATTTTTCATGACACGGATTACAGAACAATCCAGGTGATTCCCTCATGGTTTGAATGAGCACTGGCCACAGTGGCTACATGAAAAGGTGGGTCCTTGTAAAACAAACAGAGGTGCAAGAAGTTCAGATGGCCAGTGATGTCAGACAACAGCCCTTTAAAAATCAAAAATAATGAATTTCATGAGAAGGAATAGCTACTGCCAGAGGGCCATGCACAGCAAAAGAGAAAGTGCTATCTAGTGGGACAATCTTCAGCCTGCATTCTTAGCATCCACGCCTATGGAAAAGTTTCCCAAAGCTAACTGGTATCACAACCACAACTATTCAAAAAAGCTTCCAAGGCTTATTATCTAAAAACCACATTGCAACACAATTCTATTCAGACATCTAATTGACGTCGTTTCCTTCAAAAAGCACAGACAAAAGTCCTCTGTACTTTTAACCATTTCAGAGTCTAAACAACAGAGAATTTTGGAAGGAAGAAAACACAGAAATGATGGCTAAAATGATTCAACCATCACCAACCTTGGGTTATTTACCTCCACCTTCTGTTCTTGAACTCTCCAGCTTGCTTAATGCTACATGAAAAGATGGCATTTATCTTTTCTCTGGTTTACATAACCTCGTAATTTGAACCATCTGTCTCAGAGAACAAGAACTCCTGCTAAATTAAGCACACACTAATTTTAAGACATTAAGAGCCAAAGGGTAGCAGATGTTAGGGCTACTCGATACTGATCCTGTATCAGTTCAGTCCCACCAACTGGAAGAAACAGGGAAAATGTCATCTATTCTCTCAGCCAAGCAGTGAGGTGCTTTACATGGACTTCAACTTCAGTGAAATTGCATCACTGAAGACACAAACAGAAAGGCTCTGTGGTTTTCTGGGAAAACCGCCAAGTCACCCTTTCTAACAAAGACAAACAATACCCAGCAACCCAGGACAGAAGCTCATATGGCAACTTTATGTTGCACATTTTTGTAAAATTAGGCAGCAGTGCTCTACCTGTTTTTCATTAAGCCCAAGTGTGTGTGTTTTCTGATGCGCTGCTCACAGTAGCCCATGGAATTTTTCCTACAGCTGAGCCAAACCACACCTACAGTAAAATCAGTACTTGGGATATATTCAACAAAGCATGAGCCAGATGTGGATAATATCTTGTTTGTTGTCCAATACTGGACTTCTGCTTTTCAAAGTTCACACGGTGAAGTGCTCAAACACGATGACATATATACATAACACAACTCATAAATTTAAGTTAGATATGTATCTAACATACAAGCATTTTGTCACCTTGGATATAGGCTAAACTACTTAGATTGTTATTCCATTTCAGCCTAATAGATAAAACTGAATTTTCCAACTCGCTGATACTGGTCATCAGAAGGGTTAAACTGTGTGAAAACAGTCAAAATCAAGTGATAATTTAAATCCTGTAAACTCTCCTACCTAAACAATATAATATATCCCCCATAATGTCTCTTCTAAATAAAGCACATTACCCAAGTTTCTAAAAGCTTAAGAAAACACCAACACAAAAAGCTTTACCCTAGAATCAAAAGGCAGTTTAAATATAGGCCAGAATTTTCATCTTGACTTCTTAGAGCTACTAGGAAATACATCTCTAAGTATCCAGCCAAAACTGCACACTTTAGTATGATCTCATACGTTTAATGCCATTTAAATTATTAACTAGGCATAAAGCTATTATTACTGCACTGGACACAGAATCACAGCACACTAAAAGTGTCTTGCTCTTCTGCAAGAGAGAGGAGAAGGAAGGGGAGGTGGCTGCTCAGAACCTCAGATGGACTTAGGTCCTGTTTACTGGGCCCACAAGATACCACAGGAGCCCAGCCAGGTCCTTGGCACAGCCAATCTGAGCCATTTCCTGCCCAAAACACACACATAAATCCTTAAGAAGGTGATAACAAGTGGCAATTGGCTGCCTCAGTCCTTGGGCTATTAGTATTTGGACAAAGAACTGCAAGTCATTCCGCAAACACAAAGAAGTAGAGAACTGCAAGTAGCACAAAGTTCACGGAGAAAAAAAGATGGGAGAAGTCGGGAAGTTTAACCCAGAAGTGCCGACTGCTCAGCTGCTTGTAAACAACATTCCTTTTCACCCACATGAAGAAAGGAAAAGGAAAAGAAGGAAAATAGAAATAAACAAAAAAGGGCAGTGTTTAATGACAAGGGAAAAAGGCTGATTTAGGCACCTGGCAGAACAAGGAGGTAAAGGGATAATCAACAAAATTTGACTAATTAACACTTAAACAGTGCAGAGTGCCTGTGTATGTTATTGCTTAAAAATATATTAACGAAGCAGAAGGACTTTAAGTAGTCAAACTTGGCAACGAAATTACTGGAAACCAGGTTTATAAACCACCTAAAGTTGTGCCCTGTCCTCCTGATGTAAACAAAAGTAAATCCATCACCTTTCGTAGGCACTCCAATCCAATTTAAATAGCGTGTCAGCTTCTTGGAGATGTAGGTTTTTCCTCTGGCCGGGAGACCCACCATGACAATCAGAGTAGGGCAATTGGTCATACATACTGGAAGAGAAAGACAGGAAACCAGCATTTACCAACAACATTCCCACAAAGCAAAGGCTTCTGCTGCAGTGGAAAACCCCTCTCTGTGCTCTCGGAGGAGGTGACCGCCCAAGCAGCTCATGCACCCCCTGTTTTGGGGGTTCTACAGCAGGACAGTGAACTCGACCACGTTTCTTATGCTGAATTTTGGAAGGGAGAGTCAGTGCAATGACGGACATGTGGGTTGCGAACAGGCAGAAAAGAAGAAACCTGTGTTGCACACAGAAACAATACCAAAGAAAAAGACACCAACATTGTATGTCCCCATGTACCTCAGTTCAGTGCTTGCATTGAAAGGAAACAGCGAGGTGTACAGTTTTTAAATAATTTTTACATTTTTAAGACAAGACCTAAATACTGCTCAAACTTTTCTTGATTTTGAGCAAAACAAGCATGACAGATGCAGCTTAATACATTATAGTAAGACATGCTTCTCACTACTAATTATTTCTCCTTTAAACGTAATTAACATTAAAATCTCTCCTGAGCAGAGCTCCTTTTGGCTGTTACTAAGAATAAGACACAAGTATTCTATACAATCAAGTACAATAATCTGATATAGAGATATGTATAGAAAAACTCTGAATCAAAGCCAGAGCGTTTAATTAAAAAAACACACAACACTGTTGAAAGTTGGAGGAATTATACGTATAATCTGAAAACCTTGAGGCATTTCCTTTCAAATCACAAGTTTCTGAACATTTTAGCAGCACAAAACTAAGGATACCTTGTATTAATCTATCACAGCTACAAGGAACTGCCTAAAAAGAAAGAAGATATTAAAGTGATGCAGATACCACCAGCTCCCTCCACCCTCTATTTTTAACGGAAATAATTTCTATACAATCCACATGTGTACCAATTTCCTCAGTGTCCTGGCAGACAAGACATCAATTCACTCCAAAAGACTAAATCTCAGTGATTAGCTGCAAGGCATAACTGAACTGTTGCACAAAGCACTGTGATTGCTCAAGATTCCCAAACTTTGGATTGCTGAAGTCCCATCCCACAAAGTCACTTGCATAAATCTGGTGCAGATACTTCACGTAACAGAGCAAAAAAGAACAAGCAGATCAGCAAAGGCGGACGTGCTGTCTTAAAATGCACATTGAAAGACAAAAAAACCATTAAAAATACACCACTTTTAATCAGGGAGAAGAGGTAAAATGGTACCCAGCCTCAAATCCATGAAACAATCAACTACTCCCTTTAATGAAAGCTACAGGGAACTAAAGGCAAAGCAAAACAGATTCATCAAAACATGACCAAGTTTCTGGAAGGACATTGATAAAGGCCCCCAGAGTAAGTTCCTGTGTGCAGAAGCCCAAAAACAAGAAAGACAATAATTTCTTGTCCCTTTTCCTCTTTGTCATAAGTTCAGGCTGTCAGCCCCCTCTCCAAAAGGGTGAAGGAAGTCTCTAGGGAAAAAACAAAGTCTATGGAGTGCCAAGAGCACAGTGCTTATCAAGCTTAATAGCCTTGCTTCCAGCTTTAAGGACAGTAAAATAAAATACTGAGGTGAAAAAAACACCTGAGCCCCTAGAAATTTTAAGAGAAGACATTTTTCTTCAAAGGCTGTTCAAAAGGTCCTTCACCTGAAATACCTAGCTCGAATTTTGAACAATTTTTCAGTACAAGCAATGAAGTAAGAGCTGCAAAAGACAAACCAGAATCTGTACAGAAAGGCTCCGTACACAGCCCCAACTCCTCCTGCTCTGCAAGGAACTGTGCTCTAACAGGCTTTTCTACCCATTCCAGACAGAATTTACCAACCAACTATTCTTAGAGCACCTCTTTTTTTTTTCCTTTTTCTGCTGCTGGGGTCAGCCATACAAATTGAAACTTCTCACAGAACATTTGTCTTTTGGTAATGCAACAATAAACCTGTACTAGAGCAAAACTAAAGGCTGGGAAGCTGCCACAAAGAGACTTGCAAACCACTTAAATGGTTGCTTCACAGATTACACCAACAGCTAAATTTCTAAATTAAGTCCTACTGCCTGCATGGGTTTGTAATAGATTTTCTAACCAAGCAGCAAAGCAGATCAACTCAACTACAACATGCATAAGGGATATTCAGTGTGCCAGTCTGCTACCATCTGCATTTTTCCATATATTTCCTCAAAGAAAGTACAAAACTAGCAAAGCTGCCTTTGCTAGAGCCCCATGTGTCCAGTTTAACAGGCACATCTCATCTGTTATTCCAATCACTCTGGTGGGTAACCACAGAGCAGAAACCAAGAGAATTATCCCAATCAAACAAGTGGCAATCCTACTCTCATTAGGTGCCAGGCTGACCAAAACTGCTTTTACTCTATAAACAAATGCCCCTGTCTTTATAAGGAGGAATACCACTGATCCAAATAATCCCAAATACTCTGCTTTTACAAAATGCCATGGCCCTGTGAACATCACTACACAGCACATGGTGCTACAGGCCATGCCACCCCTCAGTGCTTGTCTTTAACAAGAGGGTGGCAGTTCATAGTTTAAAATTCAGAGCACTAAAAAATGTTTGGTGTTCTGGATTAGATGGCCACCAGTGGCTGCAGCCTCATCCAGCTGTACAGGTGGCACTTTGTGACAAATACAGCTGTGCACTGGGAAGCCAAAGGCACCTGTGCTGGCCAAAACAGCACATTCACAGCTAAACGGCAGGATAAAAGCACATCAACAAATAAAAAGCACACAAAAGCAGCTATTTCACTTCTTCTGTACCTCAGTGTAGCATTCTCAACACACATTAAGACTCAGCACAGCAGACTTTTATTTCCTCCCCTATGATCCTGTGTAATTAACAAGGCTTAATTTTGTTCACCAGCTCAGTAAAAAAGTTAAGACCAGAACAGAATGCAAACTTCTGAGGATGTATCAAACACTCCAAAGAAATTAATTATCTTCCACTTTATCTAAACCACAGCCTTCTCAAGAGAATATTGCCAACACTCACTGCAAGCAGGGAGGAATAGTTATTCCCATGAAGGTATTTTCAATGTCAGTGCCTCATGGCTTACATTTTCCCTTGAAGAAAGGCAAGCAAGTTTGACATGAGGAAGAAGACTGATAAAAATAGCCAAACACACCACAAGTTACATATATGTAACTTCTGCTTTCCCAGCGGCACAGTGGTCAATCCCCCTTTTCACAGCACCTCACCATCATTCAATTTATATTAAAAAAAACTTCCAGTACAAAAGTAGTTACAGGTGTGTGAGTTAGAGCCAAGGCAGACTCCTAAGGGCAGCTTTCTCCCCACTCCTTACCTACTGGATTGTCTGGTTTATCTCCAGAAATATCTCTACATGGTCTAATCTCCAGAAAACAAACTCATTTTTCTCTACTGCTTCACATATGTAACTCCTAAGGGTTTCTGACAGTCCCAACCTGTGGATGCGCCACCAACACTAACTTTGTTAGAGGAACACATGCACTCAGAACAGTAAAATAAAACTTACAGGTTGTACACCATCATTTGCTAAAGATGCTCTACGACTTCAGTCAGCTTCTTCTTTAAAATAGAATTTGTAACATATGCATTTAAGAGTGCATGTTTATAAACAGCATCGCCAAAAAGAGGGAAAAACACACCCAAAACACCAATCAGAGAGGGAAAATGGCTAAGTGATGAAGTGCTGCAACTGAAGCAAAGTCATTATCCCAATTCAATATTTCTTAAAACATTAAAGAACAACACAGCAAGTTGCAGCTCGAGAGTACAATTATGACTGCCTACCCTTCTAAAGTTTAAGACTTAACAGTCAAGGAAAGAAGAAATTACATGCTTATTTCTTGCCTCTTAGACTCTATTGTGAAATAATGCAAATGCAAAAGAAGGTTGTGAAACCAAACTGGGACATGGAACAATCTAGATCAGCTGTGCTGCAATTCATCAGCCCTCAAAACTCTCACGGATCTTGTGAAACCAGAGTCAAGAGTTGATATTTTCCAGCTTCACTTACTCCCAAACAAGTTATCAGCTGTCATTTCCTTTCACCCAGAATCAGATTTTGTTTTTTCCTTATGTGTGTTAAGGACAGATGTTTTTTGTATCAAACTGTTACTGTTAGAGATCTGAAGCTTACTAAGAATTCTTGCAGTTTCTGGGGCCTTCAATGCAAGGCCTGTTCTTCAAAAATCCTGTACTATTTTACAGGCTCATACACAAATATCTGACTTTAAACCAACACAACCACCCTTCCAAATAAGGTTAGCCCTACATGTTTTAGCCATCACTTATCCAAGTTAACCACTGCTAATCCATCATATCCTTTTGATCAGTGATGACAACTAGTCTCCCTTCTTTGCATCCCATGGGGATGAGTTCCCCATCCTGCTGTTCTTCCTGAAGAGAATCTGTTCCTAGACCGGGAGAAGTCCATAATCTTCTGATTTCTCTTTCCTCTTTTTGTCCAAACCACCAGTTTTTAACATCACCCTGGTACAAGTGATTCAGAATTCACATTTGTCCCCTGGCCAGCCCTGTGGCACCAGCTGCTCTGTCATCCACTTCCTCAAGGTTCCCATTTGCTTCCTACAGCTTTGATGCCAACAGCAACGATCCCATCACACATCCTGCTCCTCGGGCACTATCCTCACCTCAGTTGCTCTACTATTTTCAGTTCCCAGCATCAGGAGCATAAACACACACAAGCAGCATGTGCTCAAAGGGTAGATTTCTTTAGAGCAGAGATAATAATTTGATACTTTTTTTTTGGATGTACATTTCTACTGCTGTACCAACAGCAAATGACAATTATTAGAATGACCAAATTCCAGCAGCTGTAGGGAAACAAAGCATTTAACTGTAGCAGGGGGAATGTTTAACCACAGGAAGTTCACTATTTTTCTCCCACTATAAACATCCTCTGCTGGCCTCCCCAAACAACTTTCATTAGGGCCTACTTGGCTATTAATTTTTTTTTGTCCACGTTTACAGCCCATTGGTTGATTCAGAGCTTAAAGCAATCTGAACACCCAATGCCAAGAAGAGCTTTAATTCAATCTATTTAAAGACAAAACTTTTCACAGGTGACCACAAAATGCAAGCCACAGCTATTAATAACAATATGCACTTTCAGTGCCTTCAGGTGTGACTTTGGAAGGTCACCAGAACAGTTACCTTGGCTGTACCAGTGCCACCAGCTGGAAAAGCTGCCTGCTCAGTAGGCTGCACACGGACACAACTCCTCGAAGACCTTGTAACGCACAGACTGAAAGAACTGGCTCTTCAAAGCCCTGGGACAGCTAAACCCTGGCACAGCTCAACAGCTTTCTTCTTCCCCAGACAACTGTAGCTGATACAACTTTTAGAAAATCACAGTAAAACCAGCTAACACAGGGAAGTCCTTTTGTAGACAGATCTGCTAAGTCCACAAACGGAAGTGCGTACAATTCTGCTCATCCGCCTTCTAGAAGGATAGGGACTAAAGGTAGTGCAGATAAAGGTCAGCAGCATGAGGGAGAAAATAAAAATCCCAACTAAAGGAGACTGAGAGTTCATCTTGTTTAGCCAAGAAACTCAGAACACAAAGTGATTAACTTCACTTCTTCCACTGTAAGGCTACACTTGAGGACAAGAAAACCACTTCCACCTTGAGCTGGTATTTTTGGAACAGTAACATTTGACACAGTTACCTGAAGCAGCAGAGAACGGGAACTGGTCAGCCCAACACAGCCCCAAATCACCCATCTGGGCAGTCCATCCTGAGCTGCCACAGCACAGCTACAGCATCCACAGCTGACACTGCCTCACCAGAACACAGGGCAATGCAAGATACGTGGAAATCTTAGCATCAAGGATTCTGCAACACCCTTCCATGGGAAAAATTACAAAGTGTTCTCAGTTTGCTGAAACGAGATAGATGGTTTTATCAAGGAAGAGTAACTTCTGCTTCTTTGCAGGCTGTTTGTAATTCTTACATATCACAAATGACTGCAGACTTGTTACGGGTAGGGCTGTGAAAGGATTAAAAGAAAAAAATTGCAAATCTCTTTTTCTAGCAAAAGGGTTTTTTCATTTATAAGGGGTCTTAGGCATTAAACTTATAGAGTCCTACAAAAAACCCCACAGGGATGTGAAATATTTTTTAAGTTATAGTCAAGCGATGCTAAATAATTCTGCCAAGAAGACTCTGTACATCATCAAATTATACATGACCCCTATGCAGTTTTGTTCTTGGGTTTGGGGGATTTTTTTGTAAAACAAGATCTGTGTCAGAGCTATAACAGATATTCCTGTTTGGAAAAGAGATGCCACATTAAGGCTAAAATGAAGCCGTCTCCTTAGCATGTTTACAAAAGCACTTAAAACACATTTTCTGACCCTCTTCCTATTTCAGCACTCATCTCAACCTACCACGGGTTCAGATGCTGCAGTAACTCAGTTCCCACAGAAACACACTCCTGCCTGCTTGCCCAGCACACAACAAGAGAGTTTGGGGTGGGTTTTGGGGTTGTTTTTTAGCAAGGGCTGGACCAAAGCAAGCGCAGAGAGAGCCAAGGCTGCAGCCCATGGACTCCTGCCACACCGGCAGAGCCTCAGCTCTGTCAGCAGAGCCTCTTTGCATGACAAATACAAACATTTCCACACGACAAAGCCCCTTTTGTCTGCAAAACTGCCGTGTTCTGGACCTCAGTTACTTAAGTAAGGGGGGAAAATGAAAGAAAGAGGGGGAAAAAACAACCTGTGAGGCAAAGTTTATTAATGAACTATGGTTTACAAACGCCACAGCCAAACTCTCAGGAGGCTGATGACTTGGTTGGCTGCACCTCAGAATATGGGAAGTCATTAACTCATAGAACAGATGGGCTGATACAGCACTGGCCTTAAAGGGAAAAAAAAAACCGAAAGGAACACAACAACCAAAACAAGAACACACTGACATTTTTAGGCCTCTCTCCAAGACGAATATACTGAATATAAACGCTCCCTGACACCAGAGCGCCTAATAAATAGAAAACCCAAACAAACCCGCAAAACACCAACAAAAGCAACCAGAAAACATATTCATTCCAGCCGAGCTTCCCTGCCTTCCGCTGGGCACGGAGCCAGCAGCTTCGGGNGCAGCCCCGCGGTGCCCCCGGCCCGGGGAAGCCGCCCCGGGGCCACCGAGACCCCCGCGGGAAGGACCCGGCCCTGGCGAGGGTCGCGCTGGGAGGAGGTGACTCCGCTCCGTGCTGCCGCTGCGCTGCTCTGGCTGCAGGGAATACCACGCTGCCTCTGAAAAGCCTTTTTTAAAAAAAAAAAAAAAACCCAAAACCTAAAAATAGCACGCCCAAGGAGCGCGCAGTGTGTTTTAAGTCATGCATT
>VWZW01002888.1:42736-57688 GCA_013397115.1 Edolisoma coerulescens | reverse complement strand
AAAAAAAAAAAAACAACCCAAAACCTAAAAATAGCACGCCCAAGGAGCGCGCAGTGTGTTTTAAGTCATGCATTGAGTGATACATTTTTCCAATTAAACTCTGTTTTGGCCTGAAGGCCAAATTAATAGCGAAGCAGAAAAACATAAATAAACCATAGGTTTCCTACATCCTATTTGGCTCCCAAAAGGAAAAAAATGCTGTTGACAAATGGCCCTGGGAAGCTGCAGCGAGAGCAGTGGTTTGACTAAACATGACATCCAGCTGTCGCCTTTCCACATCACCTTTATCAGCTTTACAGCTTGGGGAAACCCACTTCATTAGCTGGGCTGAGCAGCCCTAAAAAAGCTCAATATTTCACATATATACACCTCTCTATATATTTTACAGAAAATAAATGCAATGCACTGAAAATATGAGAGTGAAGTGCAATACACATTTCCATTATTAATCACTCCATTATTATGACACTGGCCTAAACACAAGTGAAGGCCAGTACATACTTTTCTTTTTTAATACTAACCAGACTCTGATCACCTGAGGATCATTTTTAGTTTTTCTGTTCTATCACAAGCTAAAATGTACCTTTCTAAATAACAAAAAATCAGTTCTCAGAGCCATTTGGCAAGACACCTCTGGGACAGTCAGCACTGTTTTTCCAGAGCCATGTTAGCTTGACCTGCTTTTCCCTCTGTTTTGAGTTATTTCCTTCTCTCCAAGACCAATTACAATTTTCCACTGTAGGTGCCCTATACTATATTTTTACCCAAGATTTTCTTCCTGATTTTGAGTCGATAGCTGACGTGGGGAGGGGCAGAGGGGCTACAGGAGTTACATCACAAGGGTCAGAAAACGAAGAGCAGAGAGAGGGAGGTTTTGAATGCTTAAAAGCTTCTTGGTTTCTTCTGTCAACTGTGTGTTTATTTCCAACAGTTGCCAAAAGAGGTGTGAGCAGGAACAGTTCAATCTCTGTCCCAGGTTCATCCCAGAAGTCTGTCTCCTGTGCACACACAGGATGTTGCAACACACAGGTGACGGACTCCAGGGTAGAGTCCAGCATCAGGAAGTCCCCACCTCGCCCTCCTGTGATCGCATCAAGGCTGACACCACGATCCTCCAGCTTTCCTAACAATGCCTCCAGTAAAGCCAGGAGAGCCCACAGCAGATGTAATAGCAACAGAAATAAGAGATTAATAGGAATGCAAAACTATAAACCACACTTCTCAGGCCTGTTTTACACACTCTAAGTAGAAAACTTATTCAATCCTTCCAGTCTCTAGAAACAAAGCTTGTACTTCCTTTCTGCAAATCCACACCCTGCACAAGAACTGGAAGTCCACTCACACACCTGCCTCGAGCCAAGAACACCGACCTGATGTTGTTCATACAAAAATAGCATTTTTCAGAAGTCTGCAGCATGAATGACCACATTTCTAAGTCTCATCCTCAAAGCACCAGGCACACTGCCAGTTAATTAATTCCCTTCTGCTCAGGCAGATTCAAACCAGTGGCACCTGCACGAAACTTCAGTTAGGGGTTTGTCCAGGTGTCTGTAATAACATTAGAGGTGTGCAGAGACACCTGCTAGCCTCTGTTTTTATGAGGCAAAGAGTTCAGCTCGGCTGACAATAAGCTTATGTGATTATGCTGTTGATCAAACTTATTCAAGGGTTAGTCGTTTTGTGGTTTGTTTTTAAACCTCAGTGCAGTAATGAGCTATTTGACCAAGGACACAGAGAAAGCAAATACAGAAATCTCGTGCCACTCCTGAGGTCTCATTTCAAAACATGGTTTACAAGGGCACTACATTCAGTTCCCGGGAAAAGACAGAACAAGTGTTGCTCATTAGATTCCCAATAAATAACAGCGATCACCTTCTGCATAATCTCATTATCATCAGCTGCTGTCTTAATGCAAAGGCTGGAGGAGCAGAGCTGATGCCTGCAGGTGAAGAGCTGGAGACCTGGCGACCTGGCTTTGTTTGCCACAGGGAAACCATCAACGAGCCTTTACTTTGTGTTTTACACAAGGCATCTGCTCTCAGGGCCATGCTGAGCAGAGAGCTTACCTGAGAAACCACCCCTCTCCAGAGGCAAAACGTCAAGGGGAAGGGCAGTCTTGGAAAATGAACTGCTGCATGGAAATAACGCGCTTGAGCCAAGTGACAAAGTTACACTCACTCCTTGGAAACAGCTGACTGACAAGACAGGAAACTTAGGATTTAATGCCTACAGCAAATGGTAATTATTTAGAGACAGGGAGAAATAAAAGAGGCTGAACCAAGGTTTCTGCTTGATCCTACAGAAACCCAACTTGTATCTATAAACATGCTGTATCACATGGCAGCCATATAATCCAAGTTTCACAATACGTGCAAGTAACTTCCATGTATCTCATTTCCCTAGTAAAGATACCACTTTTTAGTCTGACAGCCCATAAAACATCCACAAACCACCCAACATCTCTTCCTCCCGTCCTTCCACCATCTCCCTGGCAGCACACACTCGCTACTCGGAACGGGGAAAGAAGACTTTCCAGTCTCCCAGGTGCCCACGCCCTCAGCACACGGAGCAGACACAGCTCACGACAAACCCACCCACAGGCCCCTGAGCAGCGCGGAGGACCCGAGCGAGGGCTGAGGGCCGGGAGGGACCTGCGGCACGACAGCGAGACACGGGCACAGCCAGCGGTCAGTCAGGGGGTTCTGCAGCCCTACCGCATCACCGAGCCCTTCCGCGGCGCCGCTGGCTGCCCTCGGCCCGGGGACACCGGGGACACCCCTCAGGCTCCCGCGGGTGCCGGGACCGCCCGCGCCGCCAGGTGGCGCCCTGGTCCCTCCGCGGACACTGCGCGGGCGCGCGGGTGCCCCCTGGTGGCTGCGGCGAGCAAAGGCCCCGCCCCCGGCACAGCCCCGGGGGACAGAGCGGGGACACGATGGGGACACGATGGGGACACGGGGAGGGGGGACAAGGAGAGGGGACACGGCGCTGGCCGTCCCTGTGCTGATGCTTCGCTGCTGAGAACTGCGCTAAGCCCGCCGAGCCGCCCGTGCCCAAGCAGGTCTCCCGGAAAAATGAATTCCCTGTTACCCTTCAGAAAGGCATTGCCACACCCAAGTGACACCCGGATCGCCGTGACAGGAGACAGAACCTCCGCAGAACCAAAATATAGCAGGACTTGGCTTTTAAGCACACAAGGTAGAGTCAGAGGTTACAGAAAGCTACAGGGAAGAAGAGTCCATCTACTGGCCCTGATTTATTTTCTCCTCCAAATGAAAAAGCAAAAATTGGGAGGAGTGAGTCCACATTCAGAACTAAATATCCCAATTTCTTTCGAGATAATAAAAACACCAACAAATTATATTTCATCATTAACCTATTACTTCAATTTCTCTAAAGCAATTCTCCTTCCACTACATCACAGGATATACTTTTTGGCCCCGCATTCTCAGCTCTTTACTTTGACAAAACCCATAGTATCTGACCTCTACACACACAACTGGCAATAATCGGCTGGGAAAAACCTAAATCCAAACCCAAACTGCAACTGGCAGGTTACTGCTCCAGCTTGAAGTGACAAACAGGAATTACTTTAAATGATCCCATCTTAACACTGGCATCTGCATTTTCTACATATGGCAACAGTGAGAGGAGGAGAGACCAGAGTTTAAGTCCTTATCTCCCTTTAAGAAGGTGCAGAGACAGGGCTGTGAGGCCCCCCCACTTACAACTACTCTAAAAGACATCACCCCCAGAACAGCACCAGTTTTGTTTCAGCACAAACTGAGGAGACACAGAGGAACACAGACTTTGCAGCCATCATTACATACATCTGTTATTCAAGAAATACAGACACACACCAGCACAGCCTCCAGCCACACACATATCTCACATACCCAGCTTTGACACCCATCCAAAGCTCCCCAATTTCACATGGATTGGTTGGCTCTGAGCAGCTAACAGGCAGCCTGCTACACTGCATCACAGTGTTTGTATAGAGCAAACAGGATAATTCCTGCTCAACTTATAAGTGATTTTCTCTTTTAATGAAAAAAAAAGTCAAATATACCTTCAGCAGGCTGGTGGCAGTCCTTCATTGGCCAAAATCTATGGAGCTGGAAGCATCACCCCAGGACAGCAGCTATCTAATATACACGAGGCTGTTACAACACTGCAAGCCAATGAGAGGAGTCAGTGACCAAACACACAACTATGCTTCACCCTTTCTGTTCACAAGTAACAACACTCCACCATTTCAAAACTGGGCTTCAGGTGGAATGGGAGAGGTTTCTCCCCGCACAGCTGATGTGGGGCACAGTGCTGATGGGCTTTTTTGACCAAGTCTTTGTTGGGGTGCTCTTAAACGGTGAAAAGACTTGCAGCTGCACCCAGCTCCTGTTGTAATGACCAAAGCTGCTGCAGAGCAGCTGGGACACTTGGCCTGTTCTGTCACATCCCTTGTTACACTAAGACCTCAGCAGGGAACAGACTGCTCTCTCCTCCAGGTAATTCCCACATTCCTGAAGTGCAGATCAAGCCTGGCAGGTTTGTCCTCCCTGTGGAAGAGAAGTCCCTATCAACCTGCCTAAAACACAAGTACGTTGTGATCTCTGTAAGCCAGGCACTAACCCAGCCTTGCTATTTAATTGCCAAGGAAACCCAAAGATGAAGGAAAAGCTGCACCAATAAAAAGCACCTCTCTTCCTCCTTGGGCTGTTCCCAAGCTCCTGGATGATGACACAGAGTATGCCTCGGGAAGAGTCATCCTGCACAAGCTCCCTCAGGAGCGAAAAGCTGCTCACAGAGCTTCCCACAGAGAACAGTCAGTTCTTTCCCCTTCAGAGCTTAGCAAGCACAATGAGCAATCGAGGCAGAGGTGCAACGCTGCGTTAGCAGAGCCACGTCCCCTGATTCACACCTTCTCAGTCCAGGCTCTCAGGACATTTTGTTACCTTAGCTTCTTCAATGAGGACCTCCCATCTCATCGAGGCCACCTATGGTTCCCTCCTCAACCCAAAGTGCCATCCCTTTTGTTTTCCCAGGGTCTGATGTCCCAGGAGTCAACCCAGCAAAAATGACAAATAGCCCACTAAGTCCCCAAAAATTTCAAGCATCCCACATGACAGGTTCAGCAGGTTCCCCACACCATCTCCACAGGTCCTTCCATCTGGGACTTGATTCCAAACCAACTGAAATCACAAGGACCAGGCCTTGTGATACACGGCCCTAGCACTTCCTTCATTTCTTCTGAGCAACAAGTAAGTTTTATTGCTGGCACCATCCACTCCATATCTTATTTCCTATCACTGCCTAAAGGGAAAATGTTCCAGTTGTCTTGAAGCAGACTGCTACTCCAAAGACAAGCAAAAAGCCATTAAGAATTCAGAAGTAAAACAAGAATCTGCCCTCAGCAAGACACACCTTCAGAAATTATTTTGTAAGAGTTCATTTTATTACTAGACTTCATGGCTACAGATCTATCTATCAAAGAGATTGATAACAAATACCCACATGTAATCATGCTTTAGATGATAATGAGCTACTAATAAGGACAAGAAAATTCTTCCGTGCTAATTGGGGAATAGATTTAAACAACAAGCAAAATCCCACACAGACAAAACTGTATAAACACAGATACTGAAGAGATTCCTTGAGCTGAAACAAAATATTCCTTAGCATAAATAAGGAAAGTAACTCATCCAAACAGAAAATGTTCAGGTCAGGTAAATCAGCAAGAAAACAAGCTCCCATCTATTCCAACAACCATCAACACATCTGATACAAGGGAAGATCTGACAGGGTTCAGGCACTCAAGAGCCTCACACCACACTTCCTTGGCTGGAGAGACAGATAATTCCCACAGTAATTTTTATTTATGGTATTTTCCTCATTGTCTACTGAAACATCATCAGAGTTATTCACGGTGCATGCAAAGCAATGAGGTGTCCCTCAGAGCAGTGTTCATGTGTGGCTGGATTCCAGCACGGTTGTGTTTTCCAAACCATGACGACCCAACCATCAGGAAACAAGCACCAGCCATACACAGATTTTATTGTAAGAATTGTATCAATAAACTCTTGGATCGATTTCTACACAACTCACTCGTGCTATTGCAGGAATATAAACTCTATCAGGGGATCCGATATTACTTGGGGAGATAGAGGTTATCAGCAGAACGTCATCTCACCAACACGTGGATTTGCATGAGAACCCCAAAGCAAGCACTGAGACTCACAGACAGTGGTATCAACTAAAAAAATATTCACCTGGCCACTCTGTCACCCTGTTCTTGTTATCTTTATGTGAACCATTCCTCAAAGCACGGTCACTCAGAGTAATTTCCTTATTCCTAAGTATATAAATATGTTAGTTCAGACGTTTATCACATTTCAGAAGAAATAATTGCTCTCTTTTAAACATGGGAGAAATTTAATATCTGGAGATAAACCCTTCTGATGAGATGCTGTTGTCTTCACACAAGGAAGTTTCCTGTGTTAAATCTGGCATGAGGGGTAGATTTAAGGCTAGTCTGCATTAATTCTGTGTGTTAAATCTGAGGGCCAAATCACTAAATCTTTACATCTCCAGTCCAAGCAGTCAGCTCCCATCTTTACCTCTGAGAGAACACTGGAATTATTTCCCTGAGTGGCGCTTTCAAGTATTGCTTAAAACTATTCCCATCATCAAAGTTGAGCAACATTTTAAATCTTCCTGTTATGATGCAACATAAAGGAAAGATGGCATCCATTATTCATGTTTTCTGAGTGCAACCCAGTGTTAAAAAGCTCTTTGTAGATAAACCCTCTTGCCATATACAGAGACTCCAAACTATTTACATGAGGGGGCCTGTGCTTGTAAGAAGTGCAGAAAGAGGACATCAAAACACACAGCATTGGCACAAATTGCCTATTTACATTCACATGTCCAGGGGTTAAGTGAAAATCCCGAGTTTCCAAGATGGCAAGGGCGCTGGGGAGAGTCATTCCTGCACGTTGGTCTGGTCGCACCTGATGTTGTTACTACAGCAACAGCACGTCCAGCCTGGCACAGCCCCTGCGTGGTGGGTGCACCCTCAGACACTCCCCACCTCCCCACAAGGGTGAAACAGCAGCAAGTCCACTTCAGTTACCTGATATCCGTGATAAAACCATGGAAAACAAAGGCTGGATTAATCTGTAGTATTTGAAAGAGAAGGGAAAACAAAAACACGCCTGCATCCATGGGGATGTCTGTCTTTGTGCCTCTTGAAGCTGCTTACAAGCAACCTCTGCTAAGCAGTCTGAAAGTGCCTCTATCACCTCAAAGCTCCCTATTCCTTTTCAATCACATAAGCATATCAGAAAACCTCCCCAGTTCTGAGTTTGCAGGTATGAGTAGTAATGTAATTAAAAGGAGCACAAGGAAAGGACTGACAGTTTTAAGTGTAACAGACAGCCCTTATCCAGGCTGACAGGCTTATGAATTATGCTCAGCTACTTTTATATTAGATATTTGAACATTTCTGGTGTACACATATCCTTTCTCCTGTCACTCAGCTAGGAATGAATCCCACTTGCTCATAACAGTAGGTCTAGGCTGCTAAATAAAAAAAAAAAAGATAAAACAAGGGCAGCTGCCTTCTCAGAGTGGAACTAAAAACACTTTACGCCATCTTTAAAACCAAATGCTATCCGCTGACTTCAGAAGTACAATTCCACAAGAGCTGTCACTTCAAAGAAAAACATCTGTAAAAACTTACTACATGCATTAGGGAAGTTGTCTGATGAGATGAAGAAGGAGAAATATATGGACAACAAAGAGTACACAAAATTTGCATGCCTGAAGTACACCAAATTAATTTTTAAAAAATCTTGAAGGCTTTGGGACAGAGCTACCTATCAGATGGCAGCACTTTAAAAGACAAGAGATAAGAGAGCTTGGGAAGCACCACCCGGGGTTTGGGGCGTGAAATATTGAATGACTGATGGGGAACTCAAAGGGAAAAAGGCAAGGAGGAAAACAGGCTCTGGGCTGGGTGACAAACCCTCGGAGGTGTAGAGTGAATCTGTGAGTCATCAGCACTTAATAGAAGCTGAAGCCATGTGAACGCCTGGAAAAGGGCACAGGGAAACAAGAGCAAGACAAGGTCAAACCGTGGGAGGAGGAGGAAATGCTGGACCAGGAGGTGGGAAGAACATCACCAAAGAAAGAGCAACAACTCGATGGAAGCAGCAGTGACTGTGCAGGGAGGTGATGGGGAACAGGAACAAACCAGGGGTCTGCAAACATTTCAGTGACATAAATAACATGGACATAGAGAGAAGCACCCAAAGCAGCAGGGACAGGAGAGGCTGAGGGACAGGGGGTACAACCTCACCTTGTGGTGAGGGACCAGACTTCACTGAGAGCCAGAACAAATCTAAAAAAGGGGGACAGGAGTTAAAGGTCCAACAGAGGATAGTCCAGCCTACCTTACAGGACAGGCAGGTCACTGAGGGAAAAGCCCATGGCAATGGAAAAAAGAGCAAAGAGTAACAGGCCCAAAGCCCTCCCAGTAACACTTGGGTTCCTCCATGTCCCGCAGGCTACGGCAAAGCAGGTTTTGTGAAAGTAAAGAATAAATCCCTCTGGAAAGCCAGCATGGAAAACTGACACTGACACAAGGAGGAAAACAACTCACAGCATATGCGGTGCCAGCTGCC
Source organism: Edolisoma coerulescens (assembly GCA_013397115.1). Taxonomy (NCBI): domain Eukaryota; kingdom Metazoa; phylum Chordata; class Aves; order Passeriformes; family Campephagidae; genus Edolisoma; species Edolisoma coerulescens. Next base: position 49,010 of record VWZW01002888.1, on the reverse strand, counting down.
GCTGGAAATATTCTTAAGCTCTGTGAAAAAGGAGGGTATTCATCCAAATAAAAATACAAGCAAACCAGAGCAAAGCTGCTCAGAAGCTACCAATTACAGGATCTGTAATAAAAGCAAAAATTCATCTTAATTTGGCAAACTGCAATGAAAACAGCACTGAAGGGGAAAAAAATACAGGCCAGACACACAGAGATCCAAATCACAGTGAATCTCAGTATTCAGAGCCTCTAGGGCAGATTCCTCATTTTCTGTGCATTTTGCAAGTAGAGCTAGATGGCTTATCAGCTTCCTGAGACTAACAGGATCAATGTGCAAATGAGGAAGCTTAATAAAAGTAATAAAATTATGACAGCCAAAATAATCCAATTTACAGAGTGTAGACAGGCCAAACAGCAGAAATGCTACAAATTAAAGTCTTGCAAGGGGAAATATTCACCAAGTGAGGCTCCAGAATAATATCAGCAAAGAAGTCTTCTATTAAAAAAAAAATAAAGCAGCCCACCAGAGTTGTCTTTATATTTTGAAAAAATAACTTTGGTTCCGCACAAGTGTCTCTAGAGAAGATACATTATAAAAAATTATTCAGGTGCACAGAAGGCCATACTCCATCACATACGGCATAAGGGACAGCCTTTGGCACCAGAATGTGTAAAAACACATTCCAAAATTGAAATATCTATTGAAAGCCAAACAGGATACAAAAATAGAAAACAAAGCAAGGGAATCAGAAGCAAATGAGCACACCAGCCCTCACACCCACCACCTCCAGTGAAACACCAGCTGTCCAGGCCTGCTGGCTCCAGACACCCCACCCTGGGTTGGTCTGTGCCTGCTCGGGTCCCCCATCACCACCAGGGACATCTGAACCTTCTTTCACACAGGACAAAGGTCTCAGAAATATTAATCTCCCACATTTTAATAAAAACTGGCTACCAGGAGTGAAGAGGTGCCCTGCCAATGCTCCCAGGATACAGAGTGCTTTGACCTGGTCCCATCAGACCTGAGATTGACACCAGACGAGCCCAAATCCCTGGAACTGGCCCAGCCTGGGGAAGAAAAATCAGTTAAAACCCCAAGACATAAATGGGTGGGAGATATCTCTTCCAGAACTGCTTGGATTTTGGATTTTTAAGCTCCTCTACTCCAATCCCCAAATGGAGCATTTCTCAGGAAAAAAAAAGAAGAATCTGCGAGATCGATCTCCCACCAAAAATGAGTAATGACTTCAGCAGTAACAGGGCTGCTGCTCCCCCTCCTCCTTCACCCCATCTCTCACAAGCCATCCGACATTTTCTAATTGCAAGAGGTCATGAACCCCTTAAATCTCCTCATTGTTTTGGGGAAACCAGTTTCACATGTGTAGCAGCAAAAAAAAAATACATAGTTCTTTTTTTTCTATCCCCTTCTTAACGCAGAAGGTAAATGCTGCACAGCTCAAGGAAATCAACAGGGTTCTCAGGAACAACAAATGGTGACTGTTATTAACCAACAACATCAATTAAGATTTCCAGGGATTTATGACCATAAAAAGAAACTTAAAAAGAAGGAAAAGCCAGCCTTAAATCCAAATACTGTCAGTGGACATTGGTCAGAAGCAGTTTCAGATGCATTAAAACAGCTCATGGTGGTTGTGCTCCTCATGGCAAAAGGGGGGGTTGTAGTCATATAGAAGCTTTTAGCTCTAACACATCACCACAAATATTTTGTCTTTGCAGCTTCTGATTTAAACTGTCCCCTGGCAAACTGTCCCTAACCCAGCCACGAGGATTTCTTGCTGCTTAGGGAAACCTTCCCATTTAGGCACCTAAAACACACGCAGGATCAAACCGAGCCTCTGCAGCGCCAGCTCAGGCTGAGCCAACTCACCAAGGCTGCTGTGTGTGCACATGGAGAAATCCCTCACGTGGGAATCCACTGCCAGAGAAGCAGCCCCACGAGTGGCTTTTCCGAGCCAGGCAGGAATAGCACGTCCAAGCCATTTTTAGGTGTCACTGGAGTGAGAAGCACCAACCCTGCAGCAGATTTGGGGCTGGCGGGGGCTGCGGTAGCTCTTGTTTAGAGACAGCAGCTGCCAGGGAGCCCGGATCCCAAGCCTCCCCTGGCAGTGCCCAGGGCCCAGGCACAACCTGTGTGAAGCCAGCTCCACACACAGACATGGCACGATGCAGGAACAGAAGAAAATTTTTTAAAAATAACTCCTCAGGAACGAGTTCAGGCAACTTTAGCTCATCTTCAGAGTCAAAAAAGGAGGCAAGAACTTTAAATCCTTTATTCACACTTTTTTTTTTAGCTTTTCCTACGTTTTTCTACTCATGCACAGCCTGTAAACATTATAGGAACATACTGAATCACCTGGAAACTAATGCCATGCAGGCATTTCAGATTGCCAAGTGCAGGAATTACAGCTTTAAATTCCACATTTCAGTGTAACAGGCACATTATTTCTACAAGGGCACTCATGACAAATCCATCCTATTTTATAAATAAAACATTTGCAAAACATCTTTTTTATCCATCACATGGATAAAAGTCAGTTGCAATTAAGAGACTCATCATTTGTACTCATGGCGGTTCCCGGCTTCAAGATTAATTCCAGTGCATTACTTCAGACCCTTAAATGTTGTAGACACCAACATCCAGGGGAGCCCCCCCTCCATTCAGCAGCTTCTCAAATGAGAGATAAGTTTGACAGAATCAAAACACAACCCTAAAGGCACTTAAAACTGCACTGTTGCAGTAGCACAGGTAAGTTGACACATTTTGCACAAAAAACCCCAAGTATTTCTTCTCTTCGCATGGACACAAATTCACAGACTGACCACATCAGAGTGATTTTGGAGAAGAGAAGGCTCTGGGAGACATTAAAGCACCTTCCAATGCCTAAAACATTAAAAACCTTCCAGTGCCTAAAGGGGACCCAAGAGAGCTAGAGAGGGATTTTGACAAGGGCATGGAGTGGCAGGACAAAGGGGAATGGCTTTAAACTGACAGAGGGCAGGGCTAGATGGGATATTTGGAATAAATTCTTTCCTCTGAGGGTGGTGAGGCCCCAGCACCCAGAAAAGCTGTGGCTGCCCCATCCCTGGAAGTGTTCAGGGCCAGGCTGGATGAGACCTGATCAACCTGGGATAGTGGAAGGCATCCCTGCCATAGCAGGGGGTGGGATGGGATGAGCTTTAAGGTCCCTTCCAACCCAAACCCAGCTGTGATTTTACTTCACCCAGCACCACCGGGTCAGTACCTCAGCAGGTAACAGGTTCAGGACGTCTGGAGATTAGCATTCATAATTAGTGAGTGATTACAATACTTGGGGCCAGGTTTTGGCAGGCACCCAGGAACAAGCCTGGGTTCTAAGCCACCCTGGCCCCACGTGGAACCTTGTCAGAGCACACCAGGCCAGTGCTGCCCCTGGCACTGCCCCTCTGCACGACCAGACCGTGCCCAGAATCAATCCAGCACCGCTGGAAATAACCTGTGTGCAGCAACGTGAAGCAAATTTATTACTCTCTCCTGCAGCTTCACTTTGAGTGCCTGGTACAAAATCTAGTGAAATCAGGAATTAACCTAAATGACTTAATTTTAGACACTGGAGAGCCCAACTAGACAGACCAGGGACTTGATTATTCTCTTTTACTCCCTTTGGCAGTTTAATTACTTAACCTCTTATGGTCTCAGACACCGCAAGCCGAGCACTTTGCCTGTGAGAAAAGGTTAACAGACTAATTATTTCTCTTAAAATGGGAAAAAATGCCTTCTGGGGAAAACCACTGCAGACCCAAGGAACTCTGCATTTCTCAAGCTCACAGCTGGTGCCTCCACAGTTGTATATTGAGAATTTTTACCCTTTCCAGCACACTGGCCTTGTGACTCTTCCCAAGAAGCCCCACCCAGGGTGTGGGGCCACAAGCTTACACCATATTCAATAAATTAAAGCGAACAAATAAAAAAAGAGAAACAAACCAAAACATACAGAGTGGGAAGGTGGGAATACTCCACCAGGTCATTTCTTTCAGAAGAAAGCCAAAGCCTTCCCCAAATACATGACTTCTTCCAGCACTTCGAGTCTAATATTTATATTTATCTCAAGGAAAAATCTGTGGGCATCATACGCAGAGGTTAAGCCCCAGGGAAACTATGCAAGTCCAGTGAGCCATTCAGAACACATCCGTAGGGCTTCACCAGCAATTAAATACTGGCCACAAGTTGGATTTACCAAATCTCTTACTCATAAGAGCAGAAGGAACATTGACGCAATCAAATTGAGAAAAATACTGGTGCAACCAGGCTGATTTTTTTTTTTTTAATTGGATGGATGATACATTAAAAAAATAAAGTGTTACAATCACTCAATTCAACAACATCCTGCTGCTGGTAAGGGTTATATTTATAAATCAGTACATTTTCATAACAAAATGTCCTATTTCATAGCAGATCCTTCCTTCCAATGACCTCAAGAAACTTCTGAAACAAAATCCTGCCCCAAATGCTCTCAGCTTGGGGTCCTCGTCCTGCACAGCTATCCCTACATGAATGCTCTCATTAGATGATGCACCGATTTAAGAGGACTGGCATCTTATGTAAATGACTGTTACTGCCTTTAATTGCAGCCATAATTATGGGAGTGTCTCACAGCTGAGTAAGGTCACGTTAAGCAAACTTACTGGAAACTTTGCAAACTGCTCTGCAACACACTGGACGAGCACCAGGAGTCCCACAACAGGCATTTATTCAGTCCCATCTTCAGCTCTAGGAAAAGCACTACAAATCAATCAACCCTATATGGGATTGCTCCGAGTTATAGTTGGTTTAGTACGTTTTAGCCTGATATGAACTAGTTTCTCTGGCATTTGCCAATATAAAAAGTTTAATTCAGAATTAACGTCATTAAAGATCAAAAAATCTTAAAGAATCTTCCAAGTTTCTTCGGTATTAACATCTTTTCTTTTCTTCCTCACGCTCCAAAGAGCCACACGAGCACCATGGGACCTGCTACAGAGCCAACAAGGAGCCAGGTGTTGACAAGAGCAGCAAGGGCAGTATCCAATTCCCCTGGCACAGCCAACAAATCCCTGCTCATGGAAAACACCAGCACAAGCATCGTGAGAATGACCCAAGCAGCAGTGAAGGAATTTTAGTTCGGCCACAAAGCAATGGCCATCACTGCGTTTCAGCAGCTGAACGGGGCCCTCCCTCCTCGTCCCAGAGGTTCTGAAACACCAACCTCGCTGAAATCCCTTTCCATGCCCTGGGCTGGAGTCAGGCATGGAGGAAGCTGGCAGCTGCCTGCTGTAAGGCTGGCAGGAGCAAAGTGATGGCTGTAAACAAGAGCAATCCTGTGACTCACTGGGCAGGAGCTGCAGCCACTCTACGCCCGGTGACACCCAGTTTTCTGTGGCACCCGGCAGCTCAGGGTCCTGGTCCCGTTAACAAAGCCGAGTACAACACCCCTCACTGCCCCATCCATCTCTGCCTCCCCGTCCTGCCCCACGGCAGCACGAGTGCCTGGTTTATCTTCCAGCTGGCGTAACACAATTTTCCTAGAAAGTGGGGAAATTATATCCAAACACAACCACGACTGAGGCTGGGTTCAAAAGTTTTGGTGCACTTGCGTCACAGCTGTCATCCTCTATTACACAAAGTGCCTCACAAACACGCCAGACATCCATCCCCAGGGAGAGACTGCCCTTTCCAAGGAAGGCCCCCACGAGCCAGCAGCCAAATCTCACGAAGGAAGATAAAAAAGGTGCACATTATGTCCTTTTTATGGAGTTGCCTTTAGGAATAAGGGAAGAAGAGCTAACCAGTTGGATCAGTATTTGCCAAAGCAGTATTGCAAATTTGCCCTCCTCAGCCAATGGAGAGCACCAAGGCTTGGAGGAGTGAGATGTAAACCCGCCTTCCTACAGACAGTTAAAAAAAAAAAATCCATCACAGTAAAGCGATCTCCAAAAATAACTCGGCAAGCAAACAGCTGCTGGTACACTACAATTCCCCCTTTCCACGCCACATCTCCCAAACCTTCCTTCGCCCTGGGCTGTTCCAGCAGAAGCCGCAATTCCCATCTCCCACCGGCCGAGCTTTCTGAGATGCCGGGCACCCTCACTCCTCCCTGGAGCTGGGAAGGAAAATCCCGACCAGGGGGTCCAGGAAAACACCACCTTCCCCCTCCAGCCTTGCCCTGAACGCGCGTGGGTCTCTCCGGGGCTCGGGGGCTGCCCCGTGGGTGGGAACCGGGGGCGGGAAGGGGAGAAGCGGCAGCGCAGCCCCGCTCCCG
>VWZW01002888.1:30460-42567 GCA_013397115.1 Edolisoma coerulescens | reverse complement strand
GCTCCCCGGGGCTTCGTGTTTTGTTAAAACGAGCCGGATTTAAAAATAAGCAAATAAATAAAGAAGTAAAAATGTGGTAGACGGCGGAGGTGCGGCGGCCGTAGCCATTTTGCAGAGCTGGGTGTGAATGCAGCCGGCGGGGCAGGAGATGGGGGCGGCGGTGGCCGGAGGAATGGGGGTCTGGTCAGCAACAAGCCCCCAGCCAGGCTCCGGAGCACCCGCGGAGCCAGAGCTGACCCCGGCACTGACCCAGCAGAAGTCATCCCACCAAGAGCCTCAGGCAGGGCTGGGATCCACCTCCCAGGGAGCCGGAGCGGTCCCGGTGAAGCCAATGTGGGCAATTCCAGCCTCCACGTGCATTCAGGGCACAGCCACCCACCCGCGTTGGGCTGGAGCTTTTCCCTGCCCTACAGCATCCCTGAGGACACACACAGCATCCCCCGGACACAAGCTTGAGCTTAATGACAAAAATCCTCTAGTTCCTTATACCATCCTTGGGGTGATAATAAAGTGTGTTTGTTACCTTGTTCAGGTTGGGGCAGGTTATTTTTGTGGTTGCCTTTCCTCACGGCTTTGTAGTTTTATTAGGCTGTCCCCTGAGGTAGGCATGAACTAAATGGGTGTGTGTAGAAGCTTCAGAGCTGTTATCACACTGTGTGTCCTGCACTGGGGTGAGAAGCTGGAGAGGCAGCACTGTGCTCAGGAGAGAGTTATCTGACTATCTGTGCCTTTGGCCTGCAGAGATAGGCAAACACAAGTTTGGGGAGGGGAAAACACCACTGCAGATGAGAGAGGGGCCCAACAGAAAATGAAGGAAGATTACAGAAACATCAGTCCAAAGTCCCTTACTAGTGAAAAATCAGAATTATTCCCCCTTTAAGATGAAAATGGTCGACATAAGCAACGGAGTTAAGATGTTGTTTGATTTTGGCTTTGCCTAAAATTCACATGCAAATTTTCTTTACCTTGTCAGAATGTCTTTTCATCTACCTACACGCCTCCATCCTGCTTCCCAAGCTGTCTCCATGTGATATCAACCCTTAAGTTTACTGTCTGGGCAGCTGGTTTCAGACCCCCACTGGTAACCTAAGCATTGTAACTATGCTGGCTCTGCCTGGGGATCACCTGATGCTTTAAAACTTTAGATAATAAAGTACAACTTCTGAATTGCTTATAGAAATTAAGCCACGTGAAAGAAAGGGTGGCTTGTTGGTGTGGTTTTTTTAGACGAGGAGTATTGCACGCTTATCTCCAGGTGATGATGCCTCCTGCAGTGAGGAAACTCGGCGGCTGAGGTCAGTGCGATGCTTGGTATCCCTTCCTTCAAGCGTGTGTGTGGTGACTCAGAGCCAGGGCTGAGTTACTTTGGTCTGAGAGACCAGGCCCCTGCCACTTCTCCAATCCTAGGCTGTACCAGCCCCTCTGGAAATCTGATTCTCTAAGAATTGAGGGCAAACGCGAGAGAAAAATGCTCGCTGTTCATGTAATGCTCAGGAATGCTTCCTTTTCTTTTGGGGAACTGTCAAAGTAACACCCAGCTCCTTGTGCATCCCCTAGAGCTGCACGGCTTCCAAGGTGCCACAGTGCAAGTGTTGGGCTCTGTGGAGGTGGAAGTTACCTGTGTCCACCTTCTGGGCAATACTTAATCCTTATTAGCACACTATGATTTCATCTGGAGTATTAATGATTAGTTTGCTTTATCTTCTTAAGGAGCTCAAGTGACTTTACATAACTGTGGCCTTTTCTGCATTAGCAAGCTCTGTTGTCCACTGCTGACAGCGTGAAGGAGGGAATGATGTGGTGGGCACTCCCAGCCAGCATGTCCCCATGCTGTTCTGGAGCAGAGCATTTGTCACTGGCACAGCTGGCATAGCTCAAAACCTGATTTAGTTAACTCTGGTTTTGGTCACTGACTGCTTCCAGCTTGAAGTAAGGGCCACTGGGGTTGTTTGAGAGTTTCTCTGAAAGAAATATCCTACAATTCTGAGCCCTGGGATAGGAGAGAGGTTTCGTCTGCTCTCCCCTTGAAACATCTTTTAGTCACACTTTCTTGGCTTAGTGAAACCTTATCCCCATGTTCTCCTAAAAAAAAAAAAAGAAAAGAAAAGAGGTTTTTTGGCAGCTGGTGTGAAGCAGCAGATAGTGAGGCAGGGCCAGAAATGGAGCTCGGGGGGGTGAGCACTGCAGCAGCTTACCCTCCCGTCCTTGGCCTTAAAACCAAAGAAAATCCAACAAAACCACCCATCTGCAAGGATTCCTTACTGCTTGATGTTGGTAAAAAGGTTCAGAGTGACCCCCCTGTCCTGATGGCCAGCGAGATGTGGCTCAGTATCAGCCAGAAACTTCCACTCCTGTTGGCAGAACAAAAGGTCCCGAGTACCTGTGGTGAAGGCAGCCTGTAACCCTGCACGGGCTGCTGGGCAGAGCCTCACGGGGCTTTTCTTGCCGTGGTTTTTCTCTTCTGCTTAACCATGTTTATCCTCCTCCACAGCGTTTTTTTCAAGGTGGGAAGGCACACCTTAGCCTTTGTGTACAGCAGCTGCACTCCCAGGAAAGCTGTCCTGCAGCTGATCCTGACTGTGCAGAGGACTCCAGTGTTCTTAGAAGCAAAGCACATTAAATCACTGATAAACCAGTGCAAGGATTAATAGCAAAACTTGCTAGAAATCTTGGGTTTTGCTCAAGATCCATGTAGCCAACCAGTAATGAGGTTGTTGAGATTTTGTCCAAACTGGGGAGGTGTAGTTAATTTGGCAAGTGGAACTAGGAATAGATTCAGGAGGGGAAAAGAAAAATGGGATAATTTATTTGCATTTAGGAGAACTCAGCAGGAGAGAAGAGTGTTCAAGGTAAATACTCAGAGTTTCTGCCTGGGATGTTTGATTGTGCTTGGATAAACTGAGCAAGCAAGGTCATCCATTTGGAAAATGTTTAACTTAGTCCTGTGCCCTTCTCAAAAGTAGTTAAATTGGAAAAATTTCTGCACTTACAGGCCCTGGAAAATATTTTTCCCTACATGTGGCTTTGTGGTTTCAAAGAACTGAAGAGAAGGCCACAAAAATACATTTTTCCTTCAGCTGCTTGGCAAGGAAAAGCATGTGATCGGGCTCATCAGAACAACGTGGCTGGGGCAGGCCTGGACTGCCTGGGGACACCTATTGACTGTGTTTTTCACAGGTCACATTCCTCCTGCTCTAGTGTGAGCCAATTATTTTTACCTCTGGATGACAATAATTCAAAGATGAATAAATCAATTGGATTTTTGTTCCTCAGCTTCATTGGAAGGTTTAAACTGTTGGGTCCTTTGTTAAATTCCTTGGAAATTGGCCACATGCAGGATTGCACTGTGTTCAGCTCAGCCAGATAACACAACTCTTCCTTAAAGATATATTTGCAATCTTTACCCAAATTGTAAGTGTGCAGGAGAAGAATAAAAGGCAGAAACCAAGGGGTGAAGCAGCAAGCAGAAGTTAATACAATTATTCATGTAGTCACCTTGCAGTCACGGTTCATGCTGTACCTTTTTTTTTCCCCTTTCTCTGAGCTGTTTTTTCTGTCCAGACTATAAGATCTTAAAAAATCAGGTGGATCCTTGTCCTGAAGCATAGGAGCATGTTAAGGTACCCCAAGACTGGAGACTTAAGACGTTTGGGAAGCCTTATCTTTGTGAGTGGGAATTCTCATGTCCAGTCTGGTCAGACCCTAAGAGCTTGCCTGGCCTTTCTCAGGCTCTTTGGAAGAGCCAAATCTTGTTATGTGCATTGCTGGAGTGCTTGTTGTGCTATTTTTACACGGCTCAGTTTTTGTGTGTGCAGCTGTAGTCAAGCGTTGCTTCTCGATCCCAGACAACTGAGACTTTCCGTAACCTTTGACTACGAAAAAATGGATCTTTAATCACAGCTCCCCTTCACAACAGGCAGCACGTAAGAAGATTTATATAAATATTATATTAAGCACATTTTTTGGCAAACTGCTTGCACTGGTGTTGCATTTCTTTCCACCAGTGTTTGTGTGGTAGAAGAAATAAACGACGAGCTTGGACCATAATGGAGGTGAATGCTCTGATGTGTGTCTCTTCTAACTTGGGGATTCCTCATCAATTAACTGCCTTGTTAAAATAACTCTGACATCGATTTACCTACCAAGAACCCAGATCAGGGCATTTTAAAGATGAATCCCCTTACTCTGGGTTATTGGCAGGTATTTTGTGATAAACCTACATAGCTAGAAATAATTTTTTCTTGCTTAGGAGACAAAGATAAGGTGCTTTTGTGTAGCTGGCAGAAAATTAGCATTCATACTATGCCTTCTAGCCACAATTGAAGTGGAAAAGGTTTCATGACCCTTCTGACCAACATCCTGAAGATTAGCTCCAGGTAGATTTTGGTGGCAATTCTTCTTGGGCTCACCTGGTTTCAGACAGTGATGGGACACAGATGACAGCTTTTCAAGTTATTTCATTCAATTTGAATGTAATTACTGATTCAACAAATTCTGTGAGTGGATGAACAAGTGTTAATCCATGAAATAAAAAGCAGCATAGGGGTTTGTCCATGTGAATAAATGCAGCATGGGGCTGTTTCATCCAACTAATTTTGGCAGGGTGGCAGAGGTGCAGAGAGAAAAGGGTATGTTTGGGGGGCTCTTCTGTTCTAGGCCAGTGACTCTGAAGCATCACCTGTGCCCCAGGAGCTGGTTTATGCAGTCAGGAAGAGCAGACCCACATTCAAGGGCCACCACCTCCACTATTTTATCAAAGGAAAAGAAGATTAAATACAGACCACCCTCTTTCCCAGCTGCCTTGAAGACAAGGAAGCAAACACCTACCTCTGTGTTTATTCTGCTGGTGCTTTGCACAACACACACTCCCCAGGGCACGTCGGGTGCTTGTGCTCAGACATCCACGGTGGTTCTGCATCGGGCACCCTGACGGGGGCAGAGATTTGGGCTTCCAACACCACTGCCCTTGCTGTGCTGGATGCTGCCAGTTATCCGTGTCCTCTTACTCACCTTACAGATTTGTTGCTATGGTGAGAAAAGCCAAGCCTTAAATATTGAAGTCCCTGTTATCTCAGCTGGTATCTGCCGTGTGCAGGTATCAGTTGGTGTGTGTTAAAACAAACGAGATAATAAAGAATATATGCTTTGCACTGAGGGCAGGTTCTGCCTCCAGATTTTGGGGTTTTTTTTTCCCTGCTTCAATTCCAGCTTGGTTTGTTTTTGCTGAAACTAACCTTGAACTCTGCCCAACAGCACAGAGGATTACAACTGTTTATGTCTTAATTGGGGAATAGGACCAGTAACCTGTCAAATCAAATTTTTCCTCCTGAGAAGTTGCAGCCAAATGCAGGACAGTTCCCACAAAATGTTTTGCTGTATTATTTTGGTGTTTGCTTGAAGTCTGCATGAGCAGATTAGAGCAGAGTTTGGAGCACTGTATGGTTTTGTGCTTAATATTTTGCTGGAGGAAAATGAGTTTACAAGGTGTTTTATACAGCACAAACCAGCAGCTTCACTCGAAGCACTCCCAAGGCCTCACTCTGACCCTCCTCGGGCTGGTGATAACACTCCTGCTGATTTACTAATGCCAGCACAGGACACTGATTAGCCTGTTTTTAAAGGCCCAGGGTGGAAAATAACTAGGAGGGGAGCTGCTGCCAGATCAGAGCAGCAGAGATGCTGCAAATAGGACGAGTGTTCTGACAGTCCCGCCAGCAGTGAAAAACACAACCTACACTTTTCTTGAACAGAAAACGTGGCACCCCACATACCAGCCCTGCCTGAGGCTGGCCTGGAGCCCTCGCAACAAAGGAGCTGCTGCTGCTGCACCCACATTCTTGTGGTGAAAGTCCTGCTCCGGTGCCCAGCCCCAGTAACGGCAGATTAAAAAAGTTACGGAACAAAGCGGGACAAGTTCTCAAGTGCAGAGGCATTTTTGTTTGTATAACCTAAAGCAAGGTCTGCTGTTTGTGCTGGATGTTTAAACACTTGCTGAGAGCCCACAAATGGTGCTTCGGGGCTTTCTTTTTTTTTTTCAAGTAACTTCTGAAATTGCTGTCTGATGAATCAGAGGAATGAAGGATGATATTCCTGCTAGTTCTCGGAAACAAGGGATGTCAAATCCAGGGCAGTAGCAAGAGTCTGTGGCCCCCGAAGAACACTTTAGATCTTCCTTAAATATACTTTGTTTTTTACAAATCTTTTCAGATCTTTTCTAGAAATGCCTGAGCAATGGAAAAGGTTTGGAGGGGATGATTTTCAAACACAAAACAGAGATACAAAGACACCGTAAGGAAGAGCCACTTTCAGTTTAGGTAACTGGTAGCTTGAAAATTTTGTGTTCAAGTCGGTGCTGCTCTGAGTGACACTGAGGGGGGTTGGAATACAGAGTCTCGCATTCAAGCTCTGGAAATTATTTCTGTAGGAGCTGATGTTTCACTTTTGAAAGAGTAATCAGAAGCGAGCTTTGACATTGCACGTGGAATAGAAGTGGCAAGTTTTAGTTAAAAGCGTTAACAGGAAAGCAGTGAAGCCTTGTGCACACCCGCAGTGCTGTTGGTATTTGGGGGATGTGCTTTATTCAAAGCCAATGAAACTCTGCTGCTCTGGGTAGCACCTCAAGCTGCTCACAGGCTCAAGTGTCACTGGAGGCAGTTTCTGTGCTGCTGCCTCTTCCTCCTCCTCCTCCTGGTCTCATGTTTCTCTGAGGTACCTCTGAGTCCTCTTAGCTGCTCCTGCTGGGTGAGCTGCTCACCTGGCAGCCTTGGGCACAGCAGAGCAGGGGGGGGTGGGAGTTAGGAGGGCTTTCTGCAACTTTCTGCAGCTGAACAGAGTGACCAAAACCTGCCCCAAAACCTGGCAGAGCACTCAGCCCTCCTCTCTCCCTTCAAGCTGCCGTGTGTTTGCACGTCCACAAAGCAACCTGAGCTCTGAGTGACCAGCCCTGCGTGCCACAAAGCACGAATGGAATAAAAGGCATTTTAAAAACCCACATGCCATCTCTTTAATTTCAAGCCATACAGTTGCCATAATCTGCTTTTGGGAAGGATTTCTTTCTTCCAAAAGAGGTTTGTACTTGTATATCAGGAGAAGCTCAGCATCCAGCCACAAGGGCTGCAGGAGAAGTGGTTTGGAAGGACCTGCTTCACATACTCCTGGTTTTGGTTTTATGGCTTCTGTCCAGATCTTTGGATGAAGTGAAATGAAATAGCAAATGATAGCTAGGGGGGTCCTAAAACAACTTCTGGGGTCTCAAAATGCCATCACCCCCTTGGTCATCTAACCGTGGGTGTGGGCTGTTAATGCAAGACAAAACTGAAAACAATGTCTTGTGTCTGGCTAAACTGATTTCTACAACATGGGAAATGTCTCTCTATTTCAATTCTGAGTGTTTTGGTCAGGGAACAAGGCAGATGAGAATTTTTATTAGGTAAATAACAGGCCACTAATTTCCTGCTTGCATCTGAAAAGCCTGTGAATTGCTTGGAAGGGCTTCCTTCCATCTGTTTTATGCAAGACTTAATCTACACCTTACCCTTCAGCTGAACTGCTTATGTCCTGGTTCTATCAAAGCATTTAAGGGCTCCTCACTACAAGCATCTTCCTTCTAGATTGTAAAATAATCTTTCTATCTTCAGAGCATTCAGCAGTTCAATTCTCTCTGTTTGGGATAGTTAACCATGGTAAATACTTAACAATTATTCGTGGAGATATGAGGCTTAAGCATAGACAAGAAATCATGAGTCATTGAAATGAAAAGCCTGGCAATGTAAAGACAGTTGTAAGTGACAGACTTCCCTCATTTCTTGGAGCAGCACATGAAAAAAGCCTAGAAATTGATTTAGCGTGAACCCTGTAAGGCAGTGGACGAGCGAGCTCTGCACACAGCAGGTTCCTCAGTCAGCCTGAGCATGGAAAACAGGAGCTGCTGTGACAACACCATGAGCACATCCCACCCGAGAGCCGTAGGGCAGCCAGAAATGTGACCCCACCAAGGCCCGTGCCTGGATTACTGCTGGCTCCTCTCCAGCTCGCTCCTGCCGAGCGTGGGCTGGCTCCGGCACCGTGCTGGGTCTGCGCAGCTCTGCACGTGTACGGGTTTTCAGACCAGCAAAAAACAACCCAGCAGATGTTCAGTGCTTCCAAATTGTCTGCTGGCACCACATGCCGTGTCTTTCTAGTCTCTGTTCCTCAGAGTCTGGAGTAAGACAAGCTAAATTACATGAAATCCAGTGTCTTGGGTGTCTTCAGATAGAGTGTGAGAGGCAAGGACAGAAGAATAGCTACAATAAGTAGGATGGATAAAGCAAATCCTCTTACACATTCAAAGCTATTATTTGAAAGTGGCAAACTGCATTCATGCCCAAGTCTGTGTTATTTCAACAACAAGAAAAGGAGCTGCTTCAAGAAATAAGGGAAGTCTGTCACTTCCCAGCCTCACTTTTCTTTAAGAAAAGCCACAAACACACACCTGGAGATGGGGTTTCTGCAGGGCTTCTGTGGCTTCTGACCGTGCCAGAGCTTCTGCAACTCCTGAGGAAATGTCTCTTTCCTGATGCCCACCTCAATGCTTAGTTCAGTTCATGGATTGAGATAATACTGTCCAGGAGAATCTCAGACCAGCCCCCAGTTAGGCACCAGTTGCTGAACACTTGAAGCATATTAAATTACCTTCAGTTGCAAGCACACAGCTCTGAGCCCTTCCAGGCATAAGGAGGACTTGAAATTCATGGTAATTTTCTTTGTGTGAATAGCAAGGTGAACTTTGCTTTCAATTTCAGCATTTAATACAGGGCAAATATCAGATTCCCTGTAGCTTGGGAGGAGCGTGTTTGAGTGTTCATTTAAGTTAAATCACATTTCACATGCAAAAAATACTAAGATAATATTGTTTCCAACATTTACATACAACATTTACCAAGCTATCTCTATAAGAATTAGATAAAACTATTAATTCTAGGCCAAAACCCAATTATGACTAATTTTTTCAGGGGCCCCCAGCTTCTCAAGGAGCTTGGTAATAACAGTGTATGTTTCTGAAAGCTGTGACTGGGGAATCCAAAGGCCTAATTATGTCTCCAGTGGTATATTCTCAGATCCTCCTCAATGTAATAATAAGAAGTGAATGTAAGAAATGCAGTAACTCTGCAGGGGTTTACATTAACCAGCTTAAAAATTAAGGGTGCAGCTTTGTAAGTCCCCAGAACACACAGAGTGCCACGCAGTGCAGTCCCAACAAGGAGAGATTACCTGAACTAGGGCCTAAAATCAGAGAACTGAGCATGTGATTCCCTCACCCCAAGATGAACATCCAGATGAAGATGCCAACATCTTTATCTCAGCTGGGCTGGGGTTTCGTGCCTTCTCCCAGCTGCTGTGAAACAGGTACAGTTAGGTCTGTGGCCTGGGTTACAGAAATCACTGCTTTTGCTTATCATTTGAGGGCTGAACTGCTTTGCAAATGGTTATCCAGGGGAAATCAAAGTGGGGTCATTGGTTTCACCCCACTCCTCTGTGCACAGTGAGGGGCTGGAGAACACACTCCCTTCAACAGCCACACAGGCACATCTTTTCACCCCCCTTTTGCCTCCACTCTTTGGCCATTCCCCATCATTCCCCCTTTTCTCATCCTCCTGCCCCATCATCCCTCTTCCCATGTCTTTTCCCACAAATTTTCTTTTTTCCTTGTGGTTTCTCTGAGGCATTACATCCCAAGCTCCCAGCCCAAAGGACAGCCCTTGGCAGCATCACAAAGCACCAGTGGTGTTGCAGGAGGACCCTCCCACCCCAAAACATGCTGCAGCAGAAGACAAGGACTCGCTTGCTGGTGCTCTGTGGTTTTATTAACAGCCCCACAGTCAGGTTCTCAACCCCGTGGCAAGGCTGCTGAGGTAGTGTCACCCTGTCTGCCCCAGTGTCCCCAAGCTGGGAGGATTGGGGTAGGGGTCACTTGGCAAAGCCCTGGGTGTTACAGCGGGGTCCCTGCCACTTGTCGTAGCACTGGCAGCTGAACTCCTTGGCCAGTTTGGAGATGTCCTCCCCAGGCTCCAGGCTCTGAGCCACCAGCCAGGGCTTGCCAGCGTGCAGGTCGATGGTGAAGCGGGAGGGGTCGAGGTGGAGGTAGCCCCGCTGGGTGTCCTGGCGCACGCAGCGGCCCTGGCCGGAGCACAGGGTCTGGCTGCACAGGGCAGCGCTGGCCGTCACATTGACGATGTAGTGGCCCAGGGGCCCCTCCACGTAGTCCTTCAGCCTCAGGCACATCTCCTGCAATGGTATTCAGTAGCACAGCCCTGCACAGCTGAGGAACTGGGGGTTCCTGCTGGCAGGGACCTGGTGCCACCCTCTGCACTCACCTTGGAGGTGCTGTAGTCCAGTCTGCCCCAGAGGATGATGCCAGCAGCACCCTGAGCCGCGCTCTCCCCGATGGTGTTCATCAGGTCCTCCTGCACCCACGGGAAGAGGAGAAGTCAGCAGTGCCCAAAGCCCCCCACACGGCCCCAGCAGTGCTAAAGACTCCCCAGTGCCAACCCATCAGCCCAAGAGGTGCCCACTCTCCCCACATCCCCATCACCTGGGAAAGGAAGTCCATGGTGCGCTCAAAGGCGATCTGGGAGTAGGGCAGGACGGGGATGCCACTGTCAAGGATTCCACGCTGGACAGCGAAAGCCTCGGCCACGCGGTGCCGGACGTAGGCGAGCACCTTGTTGGTGCCATTGAGGCGGAGGGGCAGGTAGATGCTGGGGTAGAGCGCCCGGCTGCTCTTCCAGAGCCAGGACAGATTCTTATTCCTCTGCTGCTCCACCTCTGGGCACGTCCCGTTGTAGGGCAGGCTATCAAAGTCGTTGTTGTAGCAGTCGGGGAAACCATAGAAACCCCAGTAGGCACTGGGACGGAGGCTCTCGCCCAGCCACAGGGTCTTGTTCATGAAATTGCAGGCACTCTCCTCAAACTGCTGCTTGGCCACCTCCTCCACCTCCTTGGGAGGCCACTGCGGGTGCTGCTGCTGCACCAGCTCCTCTGACTTCTGCTGGTAGATCTCCATGGAGTCCCAGTTGCGGATCCACAGTGGGCGCCACTTCTCCCAGTCGATGACAGCCAGCCCACCATAGTCAGGGCTGGGCAGGGTCACCTTGATGTCCTGGGTGGCCTGGTGGATGTGAGTCTCCAGGCTGGCATTTTGGGGGAGCCCCCCGTTCACTGGCACCCCCTCAGGTGTGTAGTAGGGGAAGAGACCGATCTTGTCGCTGTAGAAGAGGGTGATGTCCTGCCCAGTGAAGGACTGCTGGTCATTGGCCAGCACATCAAAGACCTCCAGGCTGAGGGTGACGTTGTACGTCTCGGCGCAGCGCTCGGTGGGGATGTTCCAGATGGTGACAAAGGGGCGGTTGATGAGGACAGGACCGGGCCCCCCAGCATGGACCAGGGCAGGCAGGAGCAGCAGGACACAGCAGGACCACGCCAATGCCATGGTGCTGGTGGGCTCAGGGTGAGTCCTGGAGCTGCCTGGGTAGAGCTGAGACGTGGTGCTTTTATCCCCAAGTCAGGATCGGCATTAATCCATACCTCCGTTCCCAGCGGTGCCCAGGGTCACCTCTGCCACTTCCTCAAAGTCCCCGAATTTATCCGCAGCTGGAGCCCAGCAGAGCGGCCCGGGAGTGGGACAGCAGCGTCAGCCCCGCGCGATGACCGGCGGCGGCGGGCTCGGCCGGGAAGGAATGCGCAGAGTCAACACCCCATGACTGGCCGGCGATGAGTGGGCTGGAAAGACAAACAGACACGGACGGGGCGGGGGGAGGAAGGTCACGGTGATGGACGTGGGCTGCGCCGGGCGGGCGCCGCTCGGGAAGCGGAGAGCGACGGCCGTTCGCTGGCGGGAGCAGGGCACTGCTGGCAGGGAGCCCCCGGCACCGGGCAGGACCCGGCACGACACAGCCCGGGGTGGCACGGGACACTCCCGCGTGGGCACGGCCCAGGAGGCACAGGAAGGCACGGCCTCGGGACAGCCACAGCGCAGGGCAGCAGCCACGGAGAGCACGGCATGGGGACGCTCACAGCAGCCGAGGGGCGTGGGTAGTGCCCGGAGAGGCTGCACGGGCACAGGCAGAGCA
>VWZW01002888.1:0-14791 GCA_013397115.1 Edolisoma coerulescens | reverse complement strand
CAGTCCCGGCGAGCCCGGCGGGGCGGGCTGGAGGCGGGGATGAGGTTCCCGGAGCCGCCGCGGGGGAAGGGGGGGCCCGCTCCAGCAGCCCCGCTCTCTCTGCTCTTCTCGCAGGAGCAGGACGAACTGCGCTCCCTGCCTCGGTTTCCCAGCGGGGAAGGGGCTGGAGGCACCCCTGGCAGCGGGGGAGAAACAGACGGAGAGCTACGGAGAGCGTTCCTGCTCCGACTGGGTGCAGCCCTGGACGTGCAGCCTGGGTTTGGGGTGAGGAGTTCATTGAGCTCCGAGCACGGGCTGCTCAGCTGGGGCTGCAGCTGGACCGAGATGGTTTCCTGCCTGCTGCCGTGGCTCCTGCAGCAGCAGCCCCTGGTGCAAAGCCTAGTTTTATGTGTCAGGGAGCCTCAGGCACCCCAACAGAAAAAGGACATGGCCAACCTTTCCCAGCTGTGCTCAGACCAAGGCTCCAGCCCTTTGGCAGCAGCTGCTGGCCAGGGAGAGTAAACCCTGTTTACTGGTAATGCTGATGGGCAGGGGGCCAAGCCCTTGGTGCTAACACCACTGCAAGGGAGAGGAAATGGGGTGAATTGTCCCTGCAAGGTGGGAGATGACAAATACCCAAGAAACTCTTTCTCATAGCAAGATGCTTGTGCAAACCACATCCTCTGCTCCCCACGCTGCTCTAACGATGGTAAGAGGTGGCACGGAGGCCTTCTCACTCCCTTCCCTCCCCAGCTGCAACAAGGTAACCACAACCTTATAGGCTTTTTCGGGTTCTCCGGGATTTCTGTTGTTGCAGAGGGGAAAATGGACACATGCCTCTCACTGTGCCGAAGGGAGGGGAGGAAGCAGTTTACCATCTTCAGCTAGGAGAGAAAAAGCAGAAGCCAGGCAGCTGTGGGATGCACAGGGAGGTTTATTGGAGAAGGCAGCATGGTGGGGTGGTGGGAGAGGAGAGGCTGACCCTGGCTAGTGCTGCCTGGGGCTGGGAGCAGGCAGAAGGGGCCTTTACCAGCTGTGGGCATCTCTGCCTCTCCGAGCCATGGACCAGATGCCAGGCATCACTTCTCTTACAGGTCATCCACACTCAGCACCTTGGCCATCAGGTTGCAGGCAGGTTTGTGCTTCTGCCAGTGCTGGACCTGGCATGCCCTGCAGAGGAGGAAGCTGCTGTCAGGGGCAGTGGAGCCACATCCATCCCTGGGGGCAAAGCAGCAACAAGGACAAACTCCAGCACCACATCCCTCTGGGAGCTGGGGGACAGCTGATACAGCCCAGCATTAGACCAAGAGGGAGGTGGATGTGGCCCCAGTTCTGGGGGTTAAGAAGGTTTAACACCAGACCTTGCCAGATGGTTCAGGACCAGAGAAGATTTAATTTACTGCCACCGTCCCAGCTGCCACATCCCAGCCTGTCACCTGCACCCACGGGGTCATGGGTGCTTTCCTACTCCTGCCCCACCAAGGTGGAGAGGAGGGAGACAGTGTCACCACGGAAAACCCAGCCTGTCACTGTGGGTAGAGGCAGCTCAGCACCTTGCAGCTGCAACACAACCCTCACCAGCACCTCCTCCAGCAGCCCAGCACATCAGCCTCCCCACAAGATTTGGAGAGGTACGTGGCCAGCAGAGAGCCAGTGGTGCTGAGCAGTGGTGAGACCCCTGGCTTTCCTTGGCCCTTCCACTGCATTCTCCAGTGAAATCTGTGGTGCTCTGGGGAGCACTGAGGGGCTGCAGGGGGGCCCAGGGGGCTGCAGGGGCCCCAAGGGGGTGGCAGGGCTCCCTTACCGTGTGCAGTACCACTCGTTCCGGCAGCGAGAGCAGCGCTTGGCCGCTTCTACACCACACACCCTGCAGCGGGGCTTGTCGGGGGCCAGAGCCTCCATCATGTCCAGGCTGTAGGTCTGTGCCCACCTGTGCAGGCAGAGAGGGGTGAGGCTGCTTACAGGGAACTGCTGACCGGCAGTGAGCTGTCCCTGCTGCACCCTGCCACTGAGGGGACATCTCCAGCCAGCACCACAGACCCCTCTGTCCTCCCAGTGCTGAGCTCCAGCCCTGCTAATGGGAATACTGGCCCCACTGGGCACTCTGCATACCTGTACCAGGGCCTCACCTGCGTGCCTGGAACTTCAGCTCCTCCTCAGTGGGGCTGAAGGCATGCTTCACCTGGTGCTTGGCAATGGCCTCCCACTTCCCCGAGTTTTTCTTGAGGATATGGTCCCGGATGATAGGAACCTGGTGGGAAAGGCAGGGCAGGAGGAAGAGGTGCTAACGGCCCAAAAAAGGTGCTGTGGTTTGGGGAGAAGGCAGCCTGCCCTGGGCACAAGAAGCATGGCCCTCCAGGAGGGCAAGCAGAGGCAGAGGTGCAGAGGGTGTCAGAGTGTGCTTTTGGGTACATGGAGGGGAAGCATCCACTTGCCAATGGGCATTGAGGTGAAGCAAGGCAAAACCTTCGGGGTCCACTTGGGAATGGGTGTTCAGCACTGAGGCCTGGGCTCCTGAACAGAAAGCCCTGGGAGCTCAGCACCCTGCGTGTGGCAGCGGCGTGAACCCCGTGCTCCGGAGCCGTTTGTCTGAGCAGATTTTTCCGCTCGTCACTTCCCTGAAGATGAACACCCGGGGAAGGGCTGGCCGGTGCAAGAGGAAACAGCCCAGCCAAGAGCAGCGCGCGGAGCTCGGGCTCGGGAGCGGACGGTGCCGCTTCAAACAGCGCTGCCTTCTCCAGCAGAGTAAAAATAGCCAGGGAAGGGGAGGAGGCTGCTCTGGGAGCAGCCAAATGGAAAAAGGCCTTTCCTTAGCTTGGCTCAGCAACAAGGAGTGAGTTCACCGCTCTCTGGGCAGAGCAGGGAGCCCATGTCTGTGCTTCCAGCTGGCTCCCCCTGCCTGCCCCCGAGCTCAGCCCCAGCCCTTGGCAGGGGCAGGAGCAGCACCAGCACAAAAGCAGAGATATGGAGAAGGGCAGCAGCCTGGCTGAGGGCTGGAGGAGGTCCCCAGCGTGGCAGCTGCCTGTCACTGTGCCACCAACACGCTGGCGGTCAAGGCACACGGCAGAATCCATGTCCACCTCTGCCCTGCTGCCATCCCCAGCCCCAACAGCTCAGCTTGCCAGTCTACAGCTTCCCCAGCCCCAGCTCCCAGCCTGGGCCATGCCTCCAGCTCAGCCACAGACAGCTCTGACAGGGTACATCACCCTCCTCCCAGGCCATGCAGCCAGCTGCGATGGGGACAGTGTGGTCCCACTGGGGACAGCCCAGATGGCCACTGCCCAACACACCCATCTCCTCCAGGAAGCAGTGTGGGAGCCTCTGGTAGTGAGGAAGAGCCTCTGTGCTCCCAGTTCTTCTCAGCAGCTGCTTTGCAGATCTGCCCCCACACTCAGTTTCTCCCCTCAGCTCACAAGAAGGCAGTAGAAACACATAAAAACACTTTTCTCGAGAGATTACCACTGCACAGATTAAAACCCCCAAGAACCTCTTGGCTGTTTAAAGACCATCATGGCCAAACTCCCAAAGGCCCAGACACCAGCTTGGAGCAGTTTAACTCCAGACTCTGTCACCAGATCATGATGTCCCTCTGTATACAGTGTGCCAAGCAGCTTCAGATCAGGGCTGTAAAAGGGGACTTTCCTTGGAAGTCCAGAATTCAACAGGGCAACACTGCTAAATGTCAAGTGAAGAGTTAATTGTCAAAACAAGCAAGTGTCTGTGTCGGCCCCATGCAGCTGCCATCCCAGGTGCTCAGTGTGTCCTGGAGAGCTGTTTATAACCCAGCATTTATGTCTTTACATGTGATTTCTTGGCCACTGCAGGGCAGGACAAGGCTCTCACGTCAGCCACAGGCAGCTTTGCTGGCAATAAGGGTGTAACTGAAATGGGCACTTGGCTGCTTTTCCAGGGCATCACCACTCCAGAGCTGAGCTTGGTGGAAGTAAAAAGGTGTAGGGAGCTATCAGGCCTAAAGCAGAGCAGCTGTAAAGGTGAAGGAAAAGCCACAGGATACCTGCTCCAGGATGAGATCCTTTTTGGGGGGAGCAGGCTCTGTCACTGCGAGGTAACTCAGAAATCTCTGCATCTCTACCAGGTTGGGCAGCTGGTCAATGAGGACGTCTGTCAGGAATGCACGGAGCTGTGGCCATGGAGGGGGAGAGAAGAGTGAATGGAGAGAGGTCAGGACGAGGGAGTCAGAGCTGGGGAAGCAGCAAGGCAAGAGCAGGGATTTGGGGGGCACTGGCAGAGAGACCGATGGGTGTCTCACAAGGTGCACGCACAAACACAAGCTTTGCTGCTGCTGCTCCAGTGACAGACCTGCTGTTCTCCCACCACTGGCTCCTTGGAGTCCACAGTGAGGATGGGGACAGATATCTGGAGGTGTCCAGTGCTGGCAAGGGCCCAGGGCCTTTGTGCTGCAGGGTCCTACCTTGAGGAGCTGGCTCTTGTTGAAGCCATCAAAGCGGTATTTGTTCTGGCACTCAGGGCTGAGCAGGAGGTTGAGGAGGGCAAGCCACACCTGCCCATCGAGTTTGGTCATCTTCACCTGGTCCTCAGGGGGCACCACGTGCCACGTGCCATTCTCAAACTTCTTGAGCTTGCCTGAGGGACAGAAGAACCAGGGAGACACAGTGCTGCTTGAGGGAAGCCAGCTCAGAGGGAGGATGCTGGCCTGTGCTCACTGCCTTGCTTCACCCTCTGTTTCTGCCTGCCTCAGTTTCCCCACCCTTTGCTCCACATAGCAGCCTATTTGGTACTGAGGCAAAATATCTGAGAGCATGAAAAGCAGAAAGAACATGTATTAAACCAATGGTGCTGTGGCAGGAACAGAAAGATCACCGAGACATCTCCCTCTACTTGGCCAGGAGTGTAGAGCACTGGCAGGCAGTGGGGCAGCCCACGCTGCAACAACAGAGTGGCTGGAGAGACCCATTTTGGGATACCAGCATGGCCACTCTTCTCAAGTTTCCTCTGCCAGGGAGAGCCAGCAGTAGCATGAATATAACAGAAATGACAAAACAATCTCCAACAGCTACTGTGTGGCTCTGGGGGATGGAGCAGGCTGTGACCCTGCATCTGCACAGCCTGGAAATGCCTTTGGGCTCGTCTCTTTCCAGTCCCTCCCTCAGGGCCCTGGATCAAAGCTCCCTCTCCCACCCGAGCGAACAGGCAGGGAGAAGGGATGTGTTTGGCGGCTGGAGGAAGGAGGAAAGCTCCCGCATCCAGCTGGGCTGCTCTCGGCAGGCACAGCCACGTGCTTCCCAGAGCTCTTCCTGCCCTGCCCCCGCTGTGACCCCCGTGCAGGGCTGGGGCAGCGCGGGTTCCCACGGCCCAGGCCGTGCCCCACCGCAGGGCAGGCAGTGGGAGGCTGGGGGGCTGGGGGGGGCCCGCCTGGCTGCAGAGGGAAGGGCGATGGCCGATGGGCACAGCCTGATCAGGGGCCACTGGCAAGAGTGAAGCTCAGGGGCCAGCAGCAGTATCAGGGCAGTGTTTGCTGCCTGGGAGAGCCCACGTCTGGCTCCAGGGAGTGCTGCCCCAAAAGGTGCAGAGAAGCTGGGACGGGCACTCTGGTCTTTCTGTGTCCAGAAGACTCCTCAGAGGAGCACGTGGGGCTGGCAGAGGTGCTACACTCCAGTGCTGGCTGTGATCACGCAGAAAAGACCCAGCCCTGTGTGAGGATCAGCTTTTGGGAGCGCTGCCGGGTCCCCAGCCCAGCTGTGCTGCAGCTGCTCTGGAGCTGAACAGCTTCAGGCAGGGAGCACTGAGGAGCTGGAGGGGAGGGTAGAGGGGGAACAACTCTGCAAGGGCTCCTACAGCAGATCCCTCAGTGGTTACACGTCCCAGCACAGCACCACGGTGCCCCAGATACCATGGGGCATGATCCATACCTGCTTCCCAGCAGCTCCAGGGGCAATGCTCCACCAGCTCAACAAGGAGGCAGGGCAGGTTGTGGGTGTTCAGCATCCGTGTCAGTGCACTCAGGGGCAGACTGGACATAGGGCAGAAAGGGAGAAAAGGCATTCACAGATTAATGCCAGAATTCATATCTACAAATGCTCCCTGAGGCAACTGGGAGATGCAGGAAAGAAACAATGATCTGGGTTCCTGGGAGTACCATGGAGCAGGGTGGAGGGCTGCTGTGTTTGCCTCCCAGGGCACAGCGCCGCTGCCACTGTGGATACAGCCAGCTGCTGAAAGGGGTCCTGGTACCCACTGTGACCCCACAGGAACCCCACCTGGAGAGCTGGGCACATCCTCTGCTGCTCCTGGGCACCCACCTCTCCATCTGGTCGGTGATGAACCGCAGCACGGACAGGGCCTTCAGGGAAATCTCAAACTCCATCATCTCTGCCTGCTTCTGCAGCTCCTGTGGAGGGACAGAATCAGCCTTGGGATTTCAGGCCCCATTTCCCAGGAGCTACAGGGAGGCAGGCTGTTGACTGCATTGGTAACCACAGTCTGGGCAGGAAAACACAGTCCTGAAAAACAGTTTCTTGTCTCAACTGTGCCAGCAGTGCCTGTTTGCCAGCACAGCCACAGAAGTGCTTGCAGCCCACAGTTGCTCTTCCCTCATGCCCCTGCCCCTAACAGGTCATGGGTGGCTACTGGCTGCAGTGCTCCTGCACAGGAACACCCCCTGAAAGAGGCTGGTCCCAAATTTTGCCTCTCTCCCTTTCTGGGACCATCTTGTGGCTCATGGCCCTTCAGGGACCTGTGAAGGTTGAAGGAGGGGGGAGCTGCCTGATCAGCAGAGGAACCAGAGAAGGAGGAGGAGGAGGGAGAAACTTGGCCCTGGTGCAGCTGCAGTCCTACATCCACCCCTCCTGGATCTGCCTCTTCCCTCCAGCTTGGGAACAGCCAACTAGAATATCTGCCTGTGGTTATCCCAGCCCACAGCTGTGCCATGCTCTCCAGCCACCCATCCTCCTTCCCTTCCCAGACAGCATGGACACCCCACTCATGCCCCGTGACAGCCTGACCACGCTCTGACTCAGCCTCTTTCGAGACCACGGGGAGGGCCATGCTGAGAGGTGCCAAGTCCTTCTCCCTGGCTCGGGCAGAGCTTCTCTGCAGTCCCAGATGCAGCTCACACTTGGTGTGCAGAGCACTGACCTCAGCATCCTGTGTTTCTCCAAAGAGCCACTGCCACAGCTCCCTTCCAGATTTCTGTGGTGAGCAGCTCTGTGCTCCCTGTGCTGGTGCCCCACACGTTACTAAGAGAGTCTTGTGGGCTCTTCCTTGCCTCCTCCCTCTCCAAACTGCCCTAGTGAGGTTTTTCCTACAGCTCCTCCTCATATCCAGACCTCATCTCTGCTGCCTTGAGGCAGGGAATATCTTTTGCCTGCACTTCTAGGGGACAGCAAAACAGGGGTTACCACCATACACAGTTCCAAAGGACAAGAGGCTCCACAACACAGGAGATGGCAGGAACAGCTTTTTCATAGGGGTTATTGTACACAGAGTCAGGAGAGGCTGGAATGAATCAGAGGAAACCAGGCTCCTTGGGAGATGAGTGCTTTTGAGAACCCTATTGGCTAGAAAAGGTCTGGGGTTTTAAGTTCGTGTCAAAGCACTAACAGAGACACCCCTTCCCCTCCCCAGCTGGGAAAACATTTCCTGGAAAACATCCCTATTGTGCTCCAGATCCCTCCACTTCCTTCCCTTTTCTGAAAGAGAAGTATGTGCTTGGGCAACAAGCCAAAGGATGGAGGCGAGGGGAGGTTCAGGCTCTCCCTTTAACCCTGCTCTTCCAGATACTCCTCCTGATGTGCAGTTCCAGGTGCTGAGAAGCACCAGAGGCAAAGACAGCTCCTGCTCTGGGAAGGTGTGTGTGTGTCAGCCTGGGAACACCTGACTGGGAAAAGCCCCGGGATCGCTGCTGGCCCGGAGCAGCTCATGGCAGGTATTTCTCAGAGAGTAAAGGAAGCTGGGAGAAGCACATGAGGACAATTCCTGATTGTTAGGAGAACTCTCTCATGGTTAACCCTGGCTGGATATAGTGGCAGCCTGACCCAGGGTGGCTTCCCAAACTTCAGGGAGAGATATCCACACTGTTCCAAGAGCAATAGCAAATGGCCAAACCCCTCTACTGAATATTTTGCCCATCAAATCTCCAGCATCTCCCACCCCAGAGCTCTGAGCACGTCCTGCAGGAAGCCTCAGGCTGGCACTGGCACCAGACAGGGCACAAGCCAGGCTGCAGAGTGGAGGGGGGTGGATGCAGCCACTGGCACAGAGAAGCACCAGACACCCTCTGAGGTGGGCAGGAGGTGCCAGGGTGGCAACCCATGAAAAGGCCTCCCTGTGCCTCTGCAGGCTGCCCACATTCTTCCCCACACGTGTCCCCAGTGAACTACAGGACTTTCTCCTCACCTGCATGGAGGAGGGGCTGACCAGAGCCTCAGCACGAAGCTCTGCTGAGGTCACTGCCTGTGCCTTGGTGCTCCGAGCTGCCAGCAGGGTCAGCTTGCGGTGGCAATAATCAATCAAATCCAGAACGCTGTCCTCTGCCGACTCGCAGATCTCCTTCACAACAAGGGTTTCACACAGGGTCAGTCCCCACAGTCTCCCGCCCCCAGGGACTTTCCATTTGAGGGAAGCTCAACCTGTCTCTCACCTTGTAAAAGAACACTGTCTCCAGCAGGTTGATGATGGAAGCTTCATGGTGCAGCTGTGGGAGGAGAATGGCAAGAGTGAGGTAACAGTGGAGCAGCACTGCGGACACGGGCACTGGGACAGGGAAAAGGGCTCTTCTGAGAAGCTGCTTATGCAGTTGTGGCCAAAAACTAGTCCAAGAGAAAAATACAAGCACTGCATCCTTCAAAACAACTCCAGTTTATGCAGTTCATGTTAATATTTATGCTGACATGCCTGTGACACTCCAACACTGGGGAGTCACACTTCCCAGCAGGCAGGGCTCTTCAGGGCTCTGCCTGTGCTGCAGGGGCAGGACAACCACTGCCCTCGGGCAAGCTGCAGGCCCTGGCACCAGCACAGAGCCAGTGCCTGAGCTGGGACAGTGCTCTGCATGGCTGTGCTTCTCCCAGGCCCTGGGCTGGGGCAGACAGCCTTGTCTGAGACTGGCAACCATGGGATAACTGCCCTAAGGCAATCGGCTGCTCAGGGAAGGCACCACCTTGCCCCCACAAGGTGTTACCCTGGACTGAAAATGGGTTAAAACTTCCAAGGCTCAGGCAGATTTCCCTTAGGTCAAGGGCTGCATCCCTCTGCAAAGAAGCCCAGATCTGGAGATCGTTCCCTCGCCAAGAAGGGCCCAAGGGACCACTGCTCCCAGGAGCTCAGTGAGAAAATGCTACATTTTTTTTAGCCCAGAGGCACATAACCCCAGAGAGCCTCTGTCTAGAGAAAAACAGTGCTCAGAGCAGGGCAAATACCCCAGGGGTATCACTGCCTGGGGGCAAGGGCAGCGCTGGGAGCTGCAAGCCAGGAGCACAGCTGCCTCCAGGAATGGCTTTTGCTCTACCCGGCAGCTCCTGCAAGCCCCTGTGTGCGATTAGAGAGGAGACAGCTCTCCACAAAGCCAAGCTTCCCCGGGACTGAGTCCCTGCCCCTCCTGGGGGCAAGGGCACAGGCTTGCAGGTCATGGCTTTGGGCAACCAGGCACTTCCCACTGCGTCCCACTGCCCACCTCAGCCTGGGGAGATGCAAACCCTCAGCTCTGAGACCTTCAGGGTGACATTTACTTCCAAGCACAGCTGTGCCTGACCCATTTGCAGGCTCGTTCCCACCACCCCCTCCACTCACCACCACGTAGATGGGGAAGGTGCTTCTCGGCTTGAAGTCCTCCAGCCGGCACAGCACGGGAAAAACCTTTTGCTTCCAGACCTCCACAGAGATCAGCTCCCCAACGAGAACAGGAATCTAGACAGGGAAGGGATGGGGAAGTGAAGCCTTTCAGACCAGTGCTGCAGGGGGAACCAGTTTGTTGCTAATGGTCAGCCACACTGGAGTCGCCCAGGGAGGAGGGTGGCCTCGGGGCACACTCTGTATTCACCCAGCTCAGAAACGAGCAGCTTCTCACAACAGGGCAGAGCTCCTGGGGCTGCAGAGGGGGAAGGTGACCCCGAGGAGCTGGGCAGGTCCAGGCAATCTCCCACCCTGGGGCTGGGACACCTCAGGCGTAGGGCAGAGATCCGCAACCGGAGGGGCCAGTGCATGAAGGAGACCAAAACAACCTCCAAGAGAGAAACCAGACACCAGCAAGTAGAAATACCACAGCTTGACCTTTAATTTTTTTAGAAAAACCAAAACTGGCACACCACCAGTCAAACATTTTTTCCAGAGACACAACAGATTCCTCAGCATTTTATTCCAAAATTGCACACTGCCCACAGGACAAACCCAGCTGGAGGCTGAAGGCCCAACGTGGGGATCACTCCTGCACCCAGGGAGGCTCACCTTGGCGTGGGTGACCAGCAGCTCGGTGAGGAGCTGCTCCTGGCCCGCTGAGGCGCTCAGGATGCCGTGCATGTTGAGCTTCTCCACATACTCGTGCTGCCGAAGCCATCTGTGGGGCAGCCAGCGAGGACATCAGTGCCACAGACCTCTGGCCACTGGCTTGGCGAGGGTTCCTTGTGCAGGGACACCTGTCCTGTAACTCCCAATGCCCCGCTGTGCTCTGAGCCCTGGGCTGCAGCTCCACTGGACAGCCCTGCCCTCCTGCCTGCCCCCAGCAACACCCTCACTGTCACAGAACCAGGGGGAGCCTCTCCATCACCCCATCCCACACAGACCCTCAGATCTGGGACCCTTCCTTGCCCCCCTCCCCCTGGACCCTCCTATCTCTCAGTCCTTTCAGGCACGCTCCAGAACTGCAGTCCCTTCTCCCTCCCCCATCCCACCCTGACCCTCTGGGGTCACCTCAAAACCGGGACCCCTCCTCTCAACCCTAAACGTTCTGGAAACCCCTCCTTACTCCCACCATGACCCTGGGAAAGCCCCAAAACTGGGCCCCCTCCTCTCCTCTCACAGCACCAAAGGGGACCCCCCAAATTTAAAGCCCCTCTTTCATGTTCTCTCCCCCAGACACCCAGGGGACACCCCATCGCCGTGTCCCCGCACCCCTGCCCGCCGACGTCCCGCAGCTCGGTGCCCTGCAGGGCCCGCACCAGCGCCTCGGCCTCGGCGGGCGGCAGCGGCCCGGGCACGGCAGCCATGGCGTCCGCGTCGCTGTGGCAACGGCGCCGCCGCTACCGCCTCCTGGCGGCGCGGAGGACTCGCTGCGGGCCGGCAGCAGCGGCGGAGCGGGGCGGCCTCTGGTGCCCCCTGGCGGCGCGGAGGAGTGGCCGCAGCCAGCGGGGCGCCGCGGGGACACGTCGGGGGGACACCGCGGGGACAGACGGGGGACACACGGGGGACGCGTGGTGAGACAGAGCTCTAGCGAAGGCCATCGCTGCCATCACTTCCAGCACACGATGATGTTTGGGTCGTTCTCCAGGCGCTCATCCAGCTCCTTGTAACTCATGCCTGGGGAGTAAGACAGTGGGGTGTTAGTGGGGTGTCAGTGGCGTGCCCAGTAGTGGTTTTGGGGGGCTGGGTGCGCTCCCCGAGCCCTCTCCTGGCAGCATGGGCTTGGCAGCCTGGCTTGGAGAAGAGCCTGGCCCACAGTTGTGTCTCCCTGCAGTCTGTAGGATCCCAAAGGGGCAAGAACCCAGGACCAGCGCACAGCTGTGGGCAGGCAGACATTCCCGTGTCTCCCACCAGCCCTGGGGATCATGGAGCAGAGGATCCTATGGATCCGTACCAGTCTTGCAGCAGATCTCATCGTAGCTGTGGCAGCCCGTGTACAGCCGGGCTGGGTGGCTGCGCTCGTCCCGGGCGACCTTGACAGGGTATTTCTGGAGCCGCCGGATAAGGCCCTTCATCAAACCAAACTGGATAAGCCTCCTGGGGATGAGAGGGAAGAGACTGGGACCACAATGCTGAGGTGCCAAATGCCCCAGCTCCCTGCATTCCCTTCCGTTCCACATGTCGCACCACTGCCTCATGTTTCCTACCCTATGGACACAGGGGTTGGGTACTTCCCGCTCACTCTGCCACCCACAGTGTCACCACTGCCCTCAGGGACTGATCAGGAGGGTCCCTGACCCAGGGAGCCCTCCAAGGCCCTGACCTCTCGTCCACTCTCTGGAGCTGCAGGGTGTAGCGGGAGATGAGGTCTCGCACGGTGGTGCCAGGGCTCAGCCCGCAGTACAGCTGGAAGACATCCCTGAGGCTGGCTCGCTTGTGCCCTGCAAGGACAAGTCACCAGTCAGCTGCCCTGTCCCCCTGCCTGGGCCAGCATCCCCAGGCGGGGTCACTGTACCTTGTTTGGTGACGTAGGACAGACACTCCTCCTGGAGACACTTGTCATCCACCAGGTCCTGGACCTTCGGCGTGGTGCAGTAGACATTGGAGTACTGGAGGGTCATGGAAAACCAGCTCTGCTCAGCTGTGGCTCTGAGATAGGCCCGGCTCACTCCAACCCTGCTGTCCCCCCTCCACAACCACCCTGTTGGCACAGCCACTGCCCAAATCCTGCTCACAGCCCCATGCTCTGTGGCCTGACCCACCTGGAGTATGGAGACAAGTGTGACAACCCCGTAGTACCTGCAGAGGGACAGGAAAAGGTGAGAGGTGCTCTGGCAGCACCCACCCCCCTCCTCAGGCTGTCCAGCCCCTCCAGGCACTCACAGCAGGTTCTGCACAGCGATGCGCACCAAGTTCAGCTCCACGTCAGCTTCTGCCGAAATCTTCTGGACGTGCCGAAATCCATCAATGTAGGGCAAGATCTGGGAGGGGAGGAGGCAAGAGTTAAGAGGGTAGAGAGGCATCCCTGTGAAGCCCAAGCAGCTCCCCTGCATCTGGGTGCACCTGGGACGGGCAGGCTCCATCCCCAGGTGCACTTTAACCTCGTGCTGCTGAATGATTTGCTCACAGGCCCAAGCACAAAGACGAGGGCAGCACCAAACGGTGCTCATTGATGTGGGGATCTCCAGGACAGCTCAACTCCCCTGGTGGTCTGGAAACAGATCCCCTTCAAAGCGTCAAGCACACAAACCTGCTGCGTGGTGAGATCCCACTGGGAGTTGAAGAAGTCATCCTTGTCTTGGGTGAAGACAGGGACATCGTACTCCTGCACGATGGGGGGGTCCGGGCGCTGCTCAATCACCTTCAGGTGGATGGTGTTGGACTCATCTGCTTGGGAAAAGGGGAAGGCTCAATCTCCATGGAGACCTGGGCTCCCTCAGGAGCTTGCAACGAACAGCCCCAGGACACCACCACCTCACACAGAACAAGGTGTTTGCAGCCCATAACCCCATCCCAGCCATCCCTTGGAGCCAGGTAGGGCAAGGCTGGCTCCGATGCCCGCAGCTCCAAGCACAGACAGGCAGGGAGCTGCTGGGAGCAGTGCAGGCAGAGCCAACCTGGGCAGGGAATGGCCCAGCTGTCTCCCAGCACTGCCCTGTCCTCGTCGTACCTATGGGCAGGGTGCACTTCCCTTTGGCATTCAGCTCCTCCAGCAGGATGGTCATGATGGGAACCAGCTTCTGTTTACTCTCCTCGTTGGAGATGAATCCACTTTCCAGCTACAGAGAGCAGAAAGTCAAGTCAGCTCCTCCCCACAGGATTACTGGCTATAGGAGCCCAGATCCTGCTATCCTTTAACACTGAACTGATCTGTAGGAAACCAGCACAATCCCCTCCACACTGTAAGCCCAGCCCCTGTCCCAGCAATGCCCAGTGACCCCCAACACGCTCCAGGACACTGCGGAGGTGCCCACGCCCCGTGGGGAGGATCGGGAGGCAGCCTGGCAGTGCCCAGGCCTCACCTCGAGGGTGGTGAGGTAGCCAGCCAGCTTCTTCACGATGGGCTCCAGCGCACAGGCCTTGGCTCTGGCGTCGCACACGAAGCCCAGGTTGAAGAGCAGAGCATTCCGGCTGTACTTCTTGTGCTCGATGCACACGGGGCAGCCGATCAGCTTCTTCTCCATGGCCGTCCTGTGGGGACACACCTGAGACCTGCCCCTACGCCCTCAGGGAGGCTCGAATCCCCCACAAGGATAGTTCCCAATCGGCTCTGGAGGTGGGGGCTTCTTTACATTGCAGGAAAAATGACGCCTAAGCCCTACATGCTCAGAGTGCAAATCACAGTCTGAAGAAGGGGGAGAAAAAGAGTCAGCCCTCAGAAAAGGAAACAAGTCTCCTTTGGAAACCAGGACAGCTCTCCTGACTGGTCTGACTCTCCTGGATTTAAGGCTGGCGGAGCAACAGATGCAGCACCAGCCACCCCCAAATGTGACCACCCACCCTCTGCACGGGTACCTGGGGGCACCGCGGTGACCGTGCCGGCCACGGGGCCAGGAGCCCCGCGCGCTGGCACTGCCGCACCACCGAGCCCGGCGGCGGCGGGACAGCGCGGCCCGGGGGCAGGGACGGGCTCTGCCCGCACTCACACGGTGATCAGCTTGTTCTGCAGCTCGGGCTTCGTGATGACGTACACCTGGATGGTGTCAAACAGCTCCCGGGAGATGAAGTCCTCCGGGACCTGCGGCGGCACAGGAGGCTCCGTTCCAGCCGAGCCCCGTCCCTCTGCGGGGAGCACCCACCACCCCCGCGCCCCCTTCTCCTCCATGGGCGCTGCCGTGGCCCGGTCCCAGCCCCCCCGCCGCGGGCAGGCGCTGCGGGCCCCGGGCCGCTCGCCCCGCACCTGGTAGGTGATTTTGGGCCCCAGCGTGGGGTGGAACTCGCTGAAGAACACGCACTCGATGCGGCCGCCCATGGCGGGAGGCGGAACGGCCCCGGCCCC
>VWZW01002844.1:8890-100110 GCA_013397115.1 Edolisoma coerulescens | reverse complement strand
GAGCAGCCCTTGGGCGGGACAAACGTCCTGGTGGTGGCTACTGGAGATCAGCACAGCCCAGCACAGCAAGCGCAGGAATCGGACCAAGAAACGGCCGCGGACCGTAGGGGGGATCAGGAGCACCAAAGACCTCCAAAGCCACTGACCCTCTTCCAGAAGGCTCTGAAAGAATGGACTATGCAAGAGACCCCATTTGCACAGAGACGAGAAACCCATTTCAGGGTGGGGAACCCAGTCCATAAAAAGGCACCCCCACCAAGCCTTGGACATCCCAACAGCTGGATTGTTGCTGGAACCAGGAGTGACATCTCCTCTTCTGGAACCACACTGGAACCAGGAGGGACATCCCCTCATCTGGAACCACATTGGAACCAGGAGTGATGTCCCCTCATCTGGAGCCACGCTGGAAACAAGGGTGACATCCCATCAGCCAAGACCACGCTGGAACCAGGACTGACAATCTCTTTTTCTCCCTCTTGTCCTTCTTTCTCTGTGCCCCTCTTTAATTCACCTCTTCCTTTGTCTCTTCCCTTTCACCCTTTCCCTTTATCCCAAACTCAGTGCCCTGTGTTTTTATTGTAGGTCAGGGACTAGTATAGCAGTTGTGTAGTAGAAAGTAAAATTAATGAAATAATAAAATATTAACATATTAAAATAAAAATAATGATGTAAAATTGTCGCCCTGCATTTTGCAGTTCTTCAGCTTGCAATCTCTGTGAATAGTTTCTCACGCCCTTTCTGTAACCATGCTCATGTTTTNCGGTGGCAGCAGAGGCAGCTCGTGCCCTGCCCAGCGCCTCTCCTGCCGGATCTTCTCATCACACGGATGCCAAGCCGGCAGCTGCAGAGGAGAAGGAGCCCCCCAAGCCTCTCGCTCCTGAGGTGACAGAGGCACAGAGCCAGGTCTCCAAGGAACGTCCCTCCCACTTCAGGCGGGCGCTGCGGGCGCTGCGCAGGCTGTTCCGGTGTCCCTGCCTGGCGCCACAGCCGGAGGAGTAGCTCAGAGAACCTTTCCCTGATCTCCAGCCTGAGCCTGCCCTGGCCCAGCTCCAGCCACTCCCTGGGTGCTTTCCCTGGTCACCAGGGAGAAGGAAAGGCTGGGAACATTGCAACTTGCCAGATGTTAACCAGAGGAATTCAGAGTCTATCCTGGATGGATTTGGCTGTCCAAGATGATGGAGTAGGAAGCACTGGAGAATAAAGTAACAGTTCTTATGTACATTGTACCTCTGGCACTGCTTGTATTGAATTTGTAAAGGTAAAAACGCCGAGGCGGCGTCGGCGGCGCCGTGCTGGTGCTGGTGGAAGGGGCCTGGGACCGGGGAAGGGGGAGTTGAGTGAAGTGTAAATTACTTTCTGGGCTTAATGAATATGTAACAGTTTGAGAAGGTACTTAAGTTCACGGTAAAATGAATGGGACGGCGCCTCTGGCGATATTGCTGAGCGCCCCGGCGCTGTGTTTGCCTTTGTTCTACTAATAAATGTTCAATAATACGCTGCTGAAATTCCAGCTCGTGAATCCATTTTTCACACCCGGCAGTGTGAACTGAGCGATCACCGCTGGGATTTGGGAAGGGGGGATGGACTGGGCCCCCCAGGAGCCGCCCCCTCTCCCGCCCTCCCTGCTCCGTAGGGCCCCCGCACCTGCGACCCCGGCCCGCCCCCACCTCACCTGCTGCCGCCGCCCGGCCCGCGGGAACGGGCCGGTAACGGCGCCCGGCAGGAAGAGGAGGGAGGGGCCAGCAGCAAAAGGAGGCGACGGGCTGCGGCTTTGACCCTGCGCTCAAGGACGGAGGGAGGGAGAGAGAGGGGAAGGAACGGGGAGGGAAGGGAGGGGAAGGAAGGGGGCAAGACGGGAGGGCCGGGGGAAAGGGGAGTGAGGGAGACAGGGAAGACGGGCGGGGACAGGGAGAGGGAGAGGGGAAAAACGCAGGGAAGTAAGGGAGGAGAGTGGGAGAGGGTCTCGCCCCTCCCCGCACACCGCCGGGGGACGCCCGAGCGCCGCCGCAGCCGTGAGGGGCGGGAGCCGTGAGGGGCGGGAAGAAACCATGGAGAGGTTGGGAGGGGAGGTGCCAGGGCGGGGCTGTGCGCGATCACCATGGTGCAGGTGGGCTGGGAAGCTCTGGATCAAGAGAACAGGGAGTGGGCGAAAAGAGAAACCTCTCGCGGTTAATGCTGCGCTCTGCGATTGAAGTACTTGCTGTGAGAGCGGTGAGGACACGCCTTAACTTTCCAAATCTTCATTTAGACAAATTATAACAAATACTTAAACCTGACTGGAAAGAGTGTAAGAATACAAAAACTGGAACTTTCTCATGTTAAAATGAAATAATATAATTTTAAACTGTAATTATAGTCCATAATTATTACCCAAAAATAATTTCAAATGTTTCCCAACTCACAACTGTAGATGTAGTTTTCCATCCAGACCCATTTCCTTATGATATGCTATAATTTTTACTTCTGTGATAGTTACCTGGATCTACAGCAGCAAAGAAGCCAAAAGGCTGAATGAAAATTGTCATTCTGTTCAGAAGATTCAGCACAAGTAGGGAAAAAGATTACTTATTTCATACCTACTCAGAACATGAAGTGTTCTGCTGGCTTATTCAGGTGTGTTATATCAATCAAATATGAAGTTTTTTAAAATGATGGTTCTTATGATAAATCAAAAAGATAGCAAGAAAGATCAGGAAAATAAACACTAAAAATAGAATTATGTATTGAAAGGATGTTTCTGGACTTTCTGAAAAGATAATGTCCTTTAGTGAAACAAAAGTCTCAAACATCTGATAGACGCTCACTACAGTAGATAAACTTGTGTGGAAAATTTTTCACTACAGTGTGAAGGATTTGAAAATAAAGTTGCAGGGGCAATAGAGAATTTTCATTGCCCCATTCTAAAATAAGGACTTAAAATTTGTGAGTTAATTGTTAGAATTTAAATTTTTCAGGCACACTGAGGTATGAAGGTTTTTCTAATGCCAAAATGTCATCCTACAATGAAGGAAAAGTTGCATTAGTAATGCCCCCTCTCTTGTGGAAAAGAAAGTTTATATTCCATTATAAATGTGAATTTTTAAAATTAAATACTCAAAGATCATCATTGTCTTAGGGAATTAAACTGAGTTTCAGTGACAGTTACTTCTGAATTTTCACTTTTTTCTTAGAAACAAGACTGTATTATCTTCTTCATCTCTAATTTAATTAGATATAGTTCCATTCAAAATTATGTTTGTTCAAACTGTGTCTGTATATCCTGAGTAATAATGACTAGTAGAAGATGTGATGCTTTTTAATACTGCACAGTCTCATTTTACAAATTAAGTTTCTATAATAGGGATGATGGGTGACAAACAGGCATAAGGAATGTTAGAGCTAAAAGATAATTTAAGATTAAAAAAATGTAATATACCTGTACCTATAAGCCTTTGATATGGGAAATTAAAACAATTTATTGAATAATTTTTGTTTCAAGAAACCAGACCAAGTTTATAGGAAAAAAAAAAGTTAGAATTAAGGCTATCTGCCTGTAGGAGAAGCTGCCTGATAAATGAATATGTTTGTGAAAGCAAAACATGTAATTAAAATATTTATTAAGATTGAAAGCTTCTGGAGAAGCATCCTAAACATTAAAAGAAAATGGAGGAGGAAGGAAAACAACTCCACAGAAACAAAAGAAAATGGGGCATTTCAAAACAAATGTATAAAAGCAAAATGTTCCATTACTGATATTAACTTTTTTTCTCCTGAAGTGCTTCAGCTTAATCTTTTTCCTCAGTGTAAATGATGCAACAATAGAATGGTTTTTAGGTGTATCCAATGAAACCTCTCTGATCCATTGACATCATAATCTGCATACAATAATGGCTGTTTCTTCTAACATCTCAGTAAACTTTTAATGGAAAAGATCTATAATGAAGTTTTATATTGCTAGGCTTCATTACTTTTTATGAAGCAAAGCAAAGAACACTTCCTGAAGTAGAAAGATAAAAAAAGTCTTAAAATGGTTCTAACTAGGTAATAACTGGAAATAAACCAACATTTTTAGTATGTACAATAGCTTTTTTTTTACTTCAGTTTTAACTTATATGCTAAATCAAAACATGTACATTTCCTTGTACATGTGCTCCTACCTTTTATAGTGTTCTCAAAGTAAGTTTTCACTCTTTTGAAACCTAAAAATTATCTAGTATTTCCTGTGAGATCAGTATTTTTTCTCAGGAGCAACATCATGCAGCAAATTCTGACCAGGACTTTCAGTTTTCTAGATCAGCTGATAAAATCTTCAGATCCCAGCGAGACTTCAAACTCAGGGGTCTTCTAGCACTACCAGTGCTCAACAGCCTGTGAAGGAGCATTCTTGGCAAGGTAGATGATTAAAGGAGTGCCTGCATTCTAGCAAAAGTACTTACAGGAATATATAAAGGTAAGATTTTAACAAAAATAGGGTTTTATTTGAAAGTAGTTTACCTGCTTAATTATTTAGTAAGTGGATCAATGAACGTAGTGGAACAACTCATGTCCATGTTTGTAGCACTGAGATAAGGTATAATTATTTTCAGTATCATTTTGAATATTATCCTTCAGTTGCGTACTGAATAGTGTTCAATAAAGCGTAATTTTGACTTTATATCAACACAAGTCAGTAGTGTAAGAAAAAAAAACCCCAACAAAACTCAACAAAACAACACAAAGTAGTTTTGGCAAGAAAACAAGTTAATATCTTGTTCAAGAGCTCAAAGACCAAACAAATCCAAAGAGATGAAAGATGTGTATGTGAGTGGTGTGGGAGCTTGAAATGAACAAGTAGGAAAACACAGTTTAACAATGGATTAAACTAATTTGAAGTAACTTCATACAATTTTCTTTAGGAGAAGCAAACTTTCAGGAAAAATAAAACTTCTCTTTGCAGAAAAACAGTCTTAGGGAGGCTGGGTGTTTAACCAAAAATGTTAACAGAATTCTAATTTGGTTAAAAGCCCATCTCTTTATCTGCTCTGTAGTTTTTCTCCAGTTTTCAACTGCACTTCCAATTTTTACAAGCCAAGAGGATTTTCCAGATCTCTGCAGTCCAGCTTTTAACAGCCTGCATAATTGAGAAATTGAAGGGTTGATAATAAGCAAAATATTCCTTTGCATTAAGTTACCTCTTTATATAATAGAGAATCCTTCTTACTGCATTGTTACTTACACATGATGGAATTATATACTTTATTCTTTTTTTTTTTTAATTTCTTTCATTTTCGAAGAGGAAGCCTCTTGCATGGGATTAATTTTTAAAAGTGTTATCAATTCTGATGAAAATTTGCTTTGGTCTTCCACTGCTTAGAAGAGTAGAATTATAGTTCAATGTCTTCATTCCTTTTGTGTCATTGCTGAGCCTGGCAACAAGGGTACCAGTGAGCCTCCCTCCCTTTGATTTATTATATGCTTCTGATCCTTCTGGCAGATGGCAAGATACTATATGAATAACAAATAATGACAGATTAAGATAAAAATTACATTCTTTAAAAGCTATTTAAGCTTCTCTAAGGATATTCACCTTGTAAATGAGAAACTTTTGCTTCATGCAGCCCATAAATCTTGACAATATCAAAACTAATGCCTGTGCTGAAATACTGGTCTCAAAATGACAATGTTTATTGAGGTCATATATTATTTTGTATTTGAGTATTTTCACCAGCTGGAATTTTTTCCCATATAATTTTTACTCTAGCTGGAATAATTATTTGGGGTTTTTTTGTTGTCGTTGTGTTGCTTTTGCCCTGGAGGTCCAATATATTTTATTATATTTTCAGTTTTGTCCAAAAGCAATTATCAAAGGGAAAATGACTTGAGAATAGAAGCATGTCAGCTGCAGTATGTATAGCCTGCAGCATCCCCAAACCCATCTGTCCCATGCCCTGTGGCACATCCTGCAGTTTATGTCTGCAGGAACTACAAACAGGCAGCAGTCTAGTTTCCTGGCTGATGATCATAGGCTGAACTGTGCTCCTACTAGAGCTGATGCTGGTGAACCTCTCAAATAAAACATCAGTTCCTATCACTGTCTCATGAGCAATGAGTTATCGCTTTGATTGTTCTGTAGAGTTGCCAACTACGTGATGCTGTGCAGGGTGGGGGTTTCTTTGTTTTGTTGTTTCGGTTGGGGTTTTTTTTCTCTTTCTTTCTTTCTTGTCCTCTGAAATTGGAATGAGATTACAGCCATCAATCAACATATACATGACAGGCTCTTCATCTGGAAAGTTTAGTATTATTAATTTTGTTGGATTTCTTGTTGTCTGAGCCATCTTTGATGTGGCTTTGTCCAGTTTGTTTCCCATTCAGTTTAAGTGAGAAGTGTTTATTTGGAAATCTTATGTTCCACAATTCATATCCATCACAAAAGGAGTCCAGTCAACTACTAAAATTTCATGAAATGATAAGGAGCCTCCTAAGAACACCCTAACATTTTAAATTTAGTCCTTGCTGGGGCTTTTTAGCTCCTTAAACGTGTGATTTTCCAGGATAAATAGGAAACTTAAATTATCAAAGAAACAGCTTTAAAGCCATTTTCTGTTTAATCTCTGTAGGAAACTTTGAAATCTTATACAGTGAATCAGTTGTCCAGGTCTTTTGCTGTTTTACCCTACTTTTAAATTGTCCATTAACTCCAAAAGGTCCTGCATCAAACCATTAAGTTTTTTGGTACTTTTGTGGTAGAGATTGGTGTTTTGAAAAGACATGAATATGGCCAGATGATGGATTTAAATTTATTTGAATTCTATTCATGTAAAAATTCATGTGTTAGAGACCTGACAACCACAGCAGTTGCAGTTCTCAGTGTGCCACTTCCAGTACTATGAAAAAAGTTAACCTTAGTTATTTTTCAGTCTTTGGCTTTTATGTTGTTTTTGGGTTCTGCTTAATAGAAAGGTTTAGTCTATTCCAACAGAAAACTGAATTTCTGTTGAAGCTATTTTGTACAGAAATGCCCTACTTTGTAGGCTTTAAAAGAAAGGGAATCTACGTTTTTTGAATTTCTGTCTGGATGTTGACTGGGATAGAGTTAATTTTTTCTTAATAGATGTTACGGTGTTCTGCTTTGGATTCAGTATGTGAATAAAATGGATAAAATGTGACAATAGCTTGAAAATTTTCTTAATCAAGTTGCCTTTACTAATCATCTGCATTTTGGCTTCTGTTAGTCTTCCTTTTCACATATAACAAAATTGCTGTGGCTCAATACATTTCAACATGCAGGAGAAATTTTTCTGCTCTATTACCTTTTACAAAAGCAGTTTAGGATGTCATGTATGGAAGATTTGTTTTGTGTTCGCATATGATTTAAAGCATCTCTCCATTGCAGTCTGACTGCAACTGGTTTCAACACTCCTTGGAAAAGATATGGAGATTGTCTCTACGAGCAAAAGGAGATCACTTTGCTGTTTCTTTTTGTTTTGCAGGAAGCAGGGAGGTTTTCTGGCAGAATGTATGTGTGTTTTCTAGAACTGCACCTGAATGTGTATATACCACTGTTTCAGAGATGACAAAGGAAGTAATTCTGGCAATGTTCTCTCTGTGCAGAGCTTCTTCCTTCACATCCATTACTTCCTTGAATAAAACCAGGCTGTAAAACACAGTTGATGCTGAGGGTACTAGTGCAGTTCGGCCTCAGGCAGTCATCATCCTTGTCATCACACACCTCTGTGAAACTAGCCAAGGTGGATAACATATCCAGAAAAGTGGAGCAGTCGGTATTCCTTCCTGGGCTTTGTATTTATTGCACGAAAAAAAGGAGAAAGGTGCTGTTCAGGTGTAAATCTGTTTTCAGATCCACAGAAGCTTCAGTGATCTTCAATACTCTAGAGGTTGATGTTGCAGTTATCTGAACTGGAGAGTTTGAACCCAAAGCACATGGCAAAAAACCACAGAACAGCCAAAAAGCTGTGACATGATCTCTAACATATTGCATTGGGTAGTGCAGGGACAGAATAAAGACAAACTCAGTGTGTCCCACAGTAAATTTGTGGCAGTCTTGAGGGTAATATAGATTCCACAGATAGTTAAATTCTAAATATCTGGAGGCAGAGTTTATCTTGCTTTTCTACTTTCAAACATTTACCACAGTGACAGCCTGGCAACTGCTTTTAAGCACCTTTGTGTTTAGATCATATTAGTGTACCATAACAGAATTTCACTGCCCAATATTAATTTATTTCAGTGCACATAAAAAAATCAAAAAAAAAAAGCATCAATTTTTTCTAAGACTGTAATTATTTTATTTTAATGAGTGTTTTACATTCTTAGTAGCTATAACTTCTGTTTTATTTTATTTTTCTCTTCAAACTTGCTAGAAAAAAAGGAAAAGGCAAAGAGCATGACGAAGAGGAAAAGTCAAGGGAAAACCTGAAATGGAAATGTTTCTTTGGACCAGATCTTGTGAGGTGCTGCTGCCCTGTTTATTTTACATCAATTTCAAAATGTGAAGAGGATTTTTGGATGAAATTTAAGAAAGAAACTGAAAAAACAAAGGTTGTGCTGGTTAGATGCCAAAATACAACTGTAAATCTTGCAGACTTTTATCTTCCTGATTTTGCCTCCAGATATTTAACTCCTAAGAAACAGGAATTGCTTTCTTGCCTTCTCCTAGCTTCTTTAGATTTTAATTATTTTTCCTAGTATGAGTTGTTTAAAAGCTTTTTTTTTGAAGATTGCTGGGGCAGGAGTAGTTTTTTGGAAAGAAGACTATCTTCTACATAAGCTTCAGTTGGGTGCTCAGAAAACGTCTGTTCATGTCTTAGCCTTGAGGTTTTCTGTGTCACCTTGGACAAATCATGTATATGAGTGGGTGCTGTAATGTTTTCTGAAATACGTTCAGTACCAATCTGTCTTGCCAGAAAAATTTAATGTTAGATCTCTGAGGGCTGTGAGACTTGCAGAATAGGTTGAGGAGGGTGAGAAAGAGCAAGATGAACAGTGGGTAGAGAAGAACTGGAATAAGGCTTCCAACATGAAAGAATGACTCAAGGCTTGATTTGAACACCACTGTAACTTTAGGGATGAACAAAGAGCTTTGCTGGGTGCTAAGCACACAAAATTCAGTCCTTGTAGATAATCTTTTCAAGATAAACTCCTGTTCCAATCAGTTCAGAGGTTTAGTTATTGCAGCATGTGCAGTGCAATACTGCATCGTTCTTCATCCAGGAGCTCTGCTTTCTCTTCAAGTAGTGTAAGACAGGAAGAGTCATGTGGGGGCTTAGAAAACTTGAGCTGTCTCAAGTTTTTTGCTAGTCTGCCTCCATATCTCTGAACAATTTAAATAACCCTCTTGTGATTTGCTTTTCCCTGCAGGGACAATGGGGATTAACTATGGATATCAGGCTCCAGAAGATCAGGCTTTTAAACTTCTGTGTTTAGACAAACCTTGTGATCCTAGACAGATAACCTGTTGCCAATTTATTTTAATGATCATACTTTCTCACTACTGGTCTTTATAAGCTCTTCCAATTACATGGCAAAGTTTTGGACCTTTCTACATGTTTTGTTGTTTCAGAGCTCTTTTCGTTATGCCTTAATATGGATATTTCCATGTGCACTCTATTCCCAGGGTTGTGAGTCAGAAGAAATAGACTAAACACTAAAAGAAGGCAGGTTTAATATAGAAGAAAAAAGTTCCAGAGCAATGGAATCTTGGGACATAATGTGAAAAAAAGTTGGGACACTAAACCCCTTGATATTTCAAAAGGATGCTTGAGGCAAAAACATAACATGGACTTTTACTGACAGCATTTAGAGAACAAACATCTTCAAAGCACATGACAAATGTACTTTGTGAAAGTTGTCATAACATATCTAAAATCTTTGTTCTTAGTAAAGCTACAAGTACTTGATTTTTTAAAGTAAATTTTCCTGAAATTCACTTTAAACATTCAGACATAATCTTTATTTTGTAATTTACAGTATTTTGGGCTACAGAGTTATTCTGGGCTTCTAGAAGAAAAGTGGTGTATGTTTGGAATATAAATATTAAACATTCATTATGATGAAAATTTCATTAAAACAATATTTAGGATTTATCTGAAAATACATTTTTGAAAGCTCTCAGTATGCTTCCATAGAAAATATTAGAAAAGCAAGTGATCATTAAATCTAGTAAAAGGAAACTTTAAAATCATTACATTTGATTGTTGATTTATTTACATAAATACCAATAGGCCCTACTATCTATATGGGTTTTGTCTACTAATAGGAAAAATATTTGATTTTTAAAAACTGTTCTCAGGTGCCTTTTTTTCTTTAACATGAAAGCAATCAAGAATATTATATTATGTATTTAAAACAATATTTTACCATCTTTGTAAGAAGTCAAGTTTCATCCCAGGAATTCTGAAAAATTTCACTCTCCCCCTTGAAACTGTTTGCTGTTAGTCTGAAAAATATTTTGCAATATCTCAGAAATATTCTATTCAAGTCTGGAAACTGGTCTACTTGTTACTTTTTTATTTTAAACTTAACTTTTAAATTAAAAAACCTATAAATATCATGGCTAATTTTTCTCTGAACATCCGAGCATTTTCAAAGCTCTGAAGTACCTATATGAAAAGATTAGGAAAAGAGAGACATTCTTCTTGAAGACAAGGCCAAGGCTGGACAGAGCTCTGAGCAACTCTGTCTAGTGGAAGGTGTTCCTATCCATGGCAGAGGGTTGGAATGAAATGATCTTTAAGGTCCCTTCCCGCCCAAACCTTTCTGTGATTCTACGATTCTATGACGTGATGGATTTGTAAAACCTCCCTTTCAGTTCAGTTGAGAGAAGATACCATGTTTGTTTTAAAAGAAATCAGTGTCAGTTAACTACTTTACACTTACCTTCTTAATAGATATGCATAGTCCTAAGAAAATATTATTTTAACTGCAAATTGATGTGTGGAGATTGTAAATTCCAGCTATTCTAGTGCAGTTG
Organism: Edolisoma coerulescens; assembly: GCA_013397115.1. NCBI lineage: Eukaryota > Metazoa > Chordata > Aves > Passeriformes > Campephagidae > Edolisoma > Edolisoma coerulescens. Next base: position 89,162 of record VWZW01002844.1, on the reverse strand, counting down.
CACATGGATGATGCCATTATGACCTGTGGCTTCATTGCACTGCATAGTAAAAAGAAAACAGCTAAAATATCTTATAAGCAATTGTGAAAAAGCATCTTCACTAAATAAAATGAAAAAAGCAAGGGGGAAGACAAGGTCTCATGACTCATTAATAATAAAAATTTAAATTCATTAATATACAACTGACTTGACACATTTGCATACCTAACTGAAGTTTACAGCACTTGTCTCTTGACATATTTTCATCTCTGTGCATTTTACTTTGAATGAGGGATACGTCAAATGTCTTGTTTTCCAGTCTAATGCCACAGATACACAAGCATGCCCAGCTACTCCCCTGGCTATCACATGTGTTCACCAAAGTTTTCATTTCATATCTGAAGCCCTACAGTTGTGACTTTAATGAATGTTTGAAATGACAGATTTAATCAATGGCTAGTCCCCCAAATTTGTGTATTTCTACACATTAATGATACTCTTCTTTGAAATTTTGAGCATGGAAAAAATGTCCCGAAAAAATGTCTCATAAAAATGTGACATAGTCTTTGCATCACAAAGCTGAAATTGTTTTGGCAAGTGCTGCTAGGACATGCTGTTGACCACAACAGTGATTACGACCCTCCTAAGCCTAAGGGATATTTTAGAAAAACCACCATTTGAGCCAGCTGGCAATACCAGGTCTGGATAGAGATTTATATCTGTAATGTTCAAGGGAACTTTGACAACATTTGAAACTTAATGGTGTCAGAGTTGGATATTAGAAAAAGCTGCTTCCCCCAGAAGGTGGTTGGGCACTGGAAAAAACTCCCTAGGGAAGTGATTGAAGCACCAAGGCTAATAGAGTTCAAGACGTGTTTGGACAATGCTGGCACATGATGGGATAGTTGGGTCTGTTTTGTGGAGGACCAGGAGTTGGACTGGAGGATCCTTGTGGGTCCTGTTACACTCAGGATATTTTGTGATTCTAGGATTCAGTATTTTTTCTTGAGCAGGTCATTTTGAAAGCCACAGAACAACAAGGCAAAAATTATTCTTTCATCACTGTCATCTGAAGGGTGTTTTTCATACATCATATGTGTGTACCTGGTGTTTCATACCTGTGTGTGAGTAAATTGTCACCCACCTTGTTTTCAAAAAGACTGTCAGAGCACCACCATCTTGACATTCCCTTTGGAGAAGATGCTATCAAGGATTATAGGGCTGCATTTCTCAATGCAAATTATTTACTTGAGTTTTATTTTGTAAAGGTTTAAGACTTTTTCTTTCCTTGGGATTTGACTATAGTTTTTTTTAAAAAATCAGAATACTGGAAAACAGTGCTGTGCCACGCCTCCCAACCTCCAAAATTTTGATAGATGCTTAAAACCTTTACGAGCTTTGTGAAGAACAAATAACTGGGTCAATTTTTTTTTGTTCCTGTCTTCCTGAAATTTTTCTCTTTAGACAGATTCTATCAGGTCATTCCATTACTTTAAGTATCAGCTGGAGTTAATTTTTTTCCTTCAGATCTGTCTGTGCCACTCTTATCTCTTCTCTGTAGAGCCCTTTTTGTTGCATCCCAGCATTGTCTTTCTTCTTTAGTTGTTTCTGGAGTTCAGAGGTTTTTTTCCTTTGCCAACTGTGAACCCCTTTTCTAACTTCTTCTTTCAGACCTGCATCTCTTTTCCCCTTCTCACACAGGAACATGGAAAAGAGCTGTAGAGGACCTGTAGGGTATCCACATGGGTTTCTGCCACATGCTTGAAAATTTCATTATGGAAGTGAAATTAGAGGTACTGAAATTTCCATGATTCTCTTTTTAAGGATAAATAAATACCCTTAATATTCCTTAATAAAATAAGAACAAAATTTAAAAAATTTGTACTGTTTTTATGAAGTACTGTTAGCAGTTCAATAGTTGAATTGAAGGTCCATGTAATTGAACATAGGAAAGGTTTTGTTCCATGCATATAACATACATATTCATTCTTTCTGTTTCTGGAAAGTAAACACTTCTTGAATGAATCCGACCCACATGCCCCTATTATCCCATCAAAATAGACAAGAAATAAATCTCCAATGGAAATGTTGTCAAGATACTGTAATTGGGGAAATAAAATGCCACGTAGAAAGAGACATTCTGATAGTCTAGATAAAGCATGAACTAGAAGTAGTAATGTTTCAGGAGGCAGTTTAAATCAAAGAAAAGGTATATTTTTATCATAATTCCAAATGAACCATGATGCTGAGTGTTGATGAACTGCACCACTCTCAGAATTTCAGGGTTAAGAAAGACTATTCTTTTGTATTTGCTCTTACTTCTATTTACATTTAAAACAAACTTTTTGGGAAGAAATCTCAAGTTAATCTTTAGATTTCTATTTAATTCAAGAGAGTTTCCTGTAGAATATTGCCTGGAGAAATATCCAGATTCCGTATAAGTATTTGATGAAGGCAGTGATTTGGCTTAGAAGGCATATGCAGCAATAACGACAATATGCCATTAAAGTTTAAAAAAACTCTTTCGCAGATATATCCAGAAATAATTTCCTCCTATTCTTGGCAAAGAAAGCCAGGTACTCTAACCAGTTCAGAGTAACAGAGTTTATTTTTTAAGAATATCCACCCTATTGGATGTGGGTGACTCTCTCTCTAATTGATTAAATGGATTGTTTTATGATTCCTAGGAATGTGTGGCCGAAGTACTCCAGTAAGATTTTACACTTTCCAATCCAAGTTCCTGATCCGCATTTATACAGACATTATCCTAATTTCCTATTGCTGCTTCAGAGGCTGCATATTCATAAATGTGAACAGAGGAGCAAAAGTTCGCTGAATCAAGTCCTGATCTCAGATAAGAAATTTGCCATACATGTAATTTGTATTTGTACCACAAAAATTGGTATGTAGTACCTTTTGCTAATAACAATAAATCATCAGGTGGTAGATAAAAATCTGGTAAACTGTAGGAAATTATTTTCCCCAGCAATCTGTTAGAAGTGGTGGTTTGGATAATTAATAGGGCTTGACTTTTTTGTAATGTAAATGTCCCTCAGTATTAGGTTCCATTAAAGGCAATACTAAATAAATATTCATGGCAGTGTCTACTCGTTGAGATAGGGTCACTTAGACAGAGTGTTCTATTAAAAATACATTTAATTTACTTGTAGTTGTCACCCAGTAGGTGTGAGAATTGGTACTGTGACCAGTAGCCTTTGTCACGATTCATGGGGAGAGGTCGTGGAAAATCTATTGGTCAAAATGTCAATTAGCTTCCCTAATAGATTATACCTGTGAGTGCTGCAGCCCTATCTTTAAGTAAATGGATGGTCTATCTCAAAAACAGGCCACCTTCATGAATATTTTATTGAATGTTCTAATTGAAGTAAATTACCAAATTACAGCGCGAATATAAAGAGATGCATTGGAGGTTCCCAGAAGCAGTCAATGGGATATAATAGTGGATTAAATATAGAAGGATATAACAGTTAATGTTCTTAGGAAAAAAAAAGAAAAAAAGCAAGCAAAAAACAGATGCTGAGCTGATGATATGCTTCTCAGAAGTTGAGACTAAGGATTTGCCTGTGATGCTGGCTCTGCAACAAGGTGAAGAACTCCAAGCCAATGATAAACAAGCTAACTCAGTGTTACGATCCAGTTTTTAAAGTTATTAGTAATGTCTCTGCCTGAATTAAGGTGCAAACGAAATCATATGCCAAAGTCAATAGTATGGGTTTTATTTGGTAGTAAATATGAGAGACAGAGAGAGAGAAGAAGAGGAAAGAGAAAGAAATAGACAAGAGGCGAGGGACAGAAAGAGAGTGTCAGAGGCAGAATAAAGAAAATATCACCGTTCTGTGGATCCCACTGGCATCCCAATGATCCTCTCCAGCTGGACTTCTTGGTGGTGAGGATCCCCCAAAAAGCATAGAAACCAGTGGGTTAAAATACACTCAGGCCCGGTGGGAAAGCCCAGGTACCTCCCCCTCCCCCCCCCGCCCCCGAGGTAGGGGTCAGTTTGACACAGTCTCTTGCAGCAGACTCTGGATCTGTTGCATCACTTCGCATCATGTGCAATGCTGTGGTGCAAGGCCTCAGGAATGAGTCTGGGGAGCACTTTGGTGGTNCAGCTGGACTTCTTGGTGGTGAGGATCCCCCAAAAAGCATAGAAACCAGTGGGTTAAAATACACTCAGGCCCGGTGGGAAAGCCCAGGTACCTCCCCCTCCCCCCCCCGCCCCCGAGGTAGGGGTCAGTTTGACACAGTCTCTTGCAGCAGACTCTGGATCTGTTGCATCACTTCGCATCATGTGCAATGCTGTGGTGCAAGGCCTCAGGAATGAGTCTGGGGAGCACTTTGGTGGTTCTTTGATGGATTATGACTCCCCCTCAGCTGCCTCCCATGTGAATGTCTCGTGGATGTAGCCTGTGGGGTTGGGGGTTCCACAGCTGGGCTGGTTTGTGTAAGGGAGGATGGGTGTTCACTGCCTCTGACCAGAGGTTACACCACACATCCAAAAACTCCTCCTCCCCCTCAGTTGGGGGGGAGTCTGTGCAAACCTGGCCTCTGTGGGCTGTGGTCTCCCCCAAACCAAATCCAGACAGGGAGGATTCTCTGCTGCATTTGGTTTTCTTGTGGATGCATTCCTTTCCCTCAGCCTTGTTTATTGCTCCCTAGAGCTGAGATGATTGAACAATAGTGTCACCTTTATCTTATCTAGGTGGCTTAACTCACAGTCCAAAGCTCCAGTCAGGCATCTTCAGGGAGAGGTGGGCTTCTGTGGCTGTAGCTTCTTTATCCAGTTTTTGCTATAATGAGCAAAACTCCTTCATAACAAGGCATGAACCATTTCAGTCCCTGACACTCAGGTACTAGAAGGTGTTTTGATATGTGGAGCTCAATTAAGTGTCTTCTGTGTTTTTTGCTTTACCTGGCAATCCAAATATACTATTAAAGTGGTGGGGAAAGGACACCCAGCACTCTGGCCTTACAGCATAAAGGGAACAACTATTTCAGGGTGCATATCCTGGCAAGCTGATGTTGAAAAGGTCCCCTTTCAGTTTTGCCTGTGTCATAAATTTGCCCTTGCAGCTGTAACAAAAGGATAACATTATAATTATTCTATTTACAGAAGCACACTATGCTACTGGGTTTTACGGAGGTTAGTTTCACCTTAAATTGTGTCAGTGGAGCTTAGATAAAATCAAGGTAATGCAAGAATGGGCAGGATTAAACAGGAAAACTAGCATAATGTCTTCCTAAACAAGATAATAAGTCTCAGCAAGCTTATTTCTCCTTCGTTTTCTCAGTAAAGAAGGAGGCAAAGATACAGAAATGAAAACTGCTGTCTTAGTGGTACTGCAGGGGCATTCCTAACATGTCTGGAAGTAAACAATTCTTCCTGGAAATTTTCCATCCATCAGTAAGACTGTTCCAGAAATGTAAAACATCACTCCAAATCCTACACTTTTTTTATAACAGAGCTTTACTGAAAGACATTTGGAAGTTCCTATATGGATGATAGAAAAAACATCTGACAGCAGGAGGTAGGTGAGACAGGAAGATGTGTCAAGTCAAAGGGGAAGGGTGAGGCTGCAGCAGCTCAGTTTAAGGGGCATTCTGCTGCAGCTTAAGCTTGTCCACTGGAGGAATGAAAGCTCCAGCGTGCTGTCCGAGCTGATGAACTCAGTCTCTGACCTGTTAAGAATCTGATAATTAAGATTAAATGAGTTTGTCACTAAAGCATTTTCTCAAGGGCTCTCATTTGAAGGATTGGGCAAAGCAGTCGGAGACAGAAGACAGATTTCTACTTGGTTAAGCTCAGTAAGAGCATTGAGCAATAGGTCTTCTAAAAATATAAAACAATCTCTAGCCAAAATAAGATAACTTATATTTTAAGACACTTAAATCTTAAAAATGATAAAATAACTTGGACAAGCATAGTATGCTTATAAGCTGTTTTGAACTTCTTTTTAACTGAAAGTAGTATTTTCTGACGGCTAAGTTAAAATCAACTGCATTCTGTGCCTATTGCTTGTTAAACAGCATTGTCATTAAATATTTTTTCCTGGAAGGAGAAGCAAAGTAGCTGAAGCTTAATCAGATAAAATAAAGAATTTTATGCCTGGAGAGTGTCCTGGAGAATGACATCCAAGTCCTTGTATAAGTTGGAAGAATACTTCCAGTATGTAATGTTCTGCATTCCAGGAGATAAAGTAGAAGACAGAAGTATCACCAATGCTGCAGCCATGTTGAAGAGTCAAAATAGAGAGTTAGGTTCTTTAAAATGGTTATACCCATCTTTCTGAACCATTTTAGTTAAAATACTTCTTTGAACTTTGACTTTGAGCAGTATAATGTGGCTTCAAAAGCAGGAAGAAAAAATTACTGTTCCAATTAGTAGCTACTGGAAGCTGTGTTCAATGGTTTATAGCTATTAATAGCTCCTTTGGCTACCGACCACTATAACAGATGCTTAAATTTGTAGTAAATTCATATGCCAGGACTTGGGACTACTTTATAGGTAAGGTGTCTTTCTGAGAAAAGCAAATGGTAATTTAATTCATCACAGTGTAATAAATTATTTTTCAACCATGTTTCCAAAGAACAATCACCTAGTCAATTTTCTGTTTCTGGTGTCAGATTAAGTTTCTTGTCTTTGTAAATTGAACAGAGCGGTTTGGAAAGAATTCTGAATTTGCAGATGTAAAAGAGATATTCAAAGTGTATTCTCTGTCTGGACTTCTGGAAAACAAAAATTACAAAAAGATGCAATTCCTCTCAGTCTTACGGTAGTTTCTTTAAGAATTAGAAAGCTGAAAATGCATGATATACAGTTTACACATAAGAGTTATTACATAATTAGTGTTGAATTTAAGTTCAACATCCTATAACTCAAACACTTAATTGAGGTATGCTTTTTCTTCACTCACTGCTGTTCCTCTATTTCTTTAGGAAATGAAGTGCATGTGGTCATACTGTCTGCGTCTCTCCCTACTTTCCTGCTTATCCTCCTAGTAGCTTTTTCATCAGTTTCTTTCAGATATGTCTGCAGGATAGGAATCTTGGAGATCATTGATTTCCTCTGCAATTAATGAGAATAGGTGGTCAGGCAGAGGAAAGAAATCTTGTACGTGCTCCCTCTGAAAGCTCTGACAAATGAGAATCTCTTAATAGAGTCAGAGAACACAGATGATGAGTGCATTATAAATGCACCAGTAATAAGAAATCAGAATCAAGAATCACAAATTTATACAAAGCTGGTTTCCATCATGAGATGAGAGGTGAGCTTGTCATGTAAAAGGCAGGAAAATCAAGAAAAAGCTAACAAGTTTAGAAAGAGCAAAGGAATAATTGCTGTGAATACTGGTGTTAAAATACACACAAACCACTCTCAACTATTTTATCTAGAGAAAAAATATGAAGAAAACCCAAAATCACTGCAAACAAGTAGTCTTATTCTATATTAGTACTTCAAGTTGTTCAAAACAATTAAGATAGCTGTTCTACCCAGAGTGCTAAGAAAAATTGGAGAGCCAGAGTTGTAAGCAGTCAGTGTCCAAACCCAAAGAGATAAAATCACTGATCTTGTATTCCATTTCTTCCAAGACTCTCTTGCCATTGACCAGAAGAACTGTAACAGTGTCATCAGATATAACTATTTGATACAGAAAGATATCTGAGTGAGGAGAAAGATCTGCTTTAACAAATGTATATCATTTGATTTATTGTTTGAAATGCATTTAGTGATATGAGTATTAATGTTTTTATCTGTTTGGCTTTTATTATTGATCTAGTATTACATTTTACCCAATGTCTTGTAAAGTGAGTTCATTTAAAGAATTTAGAGGTAGGAATAGCAAAGCTAGCAGTAAAAATGTTTTTAGTGATAAAAAGGTGACAGTTACTGCTTTTCCATTGCAATCATAATTTTATGAAAATGGTGTTTATTGAAAACAACCTTTCAGGATGGGGAGGGAACAAAACAAGGCAATATAAGCCTTAACATATAAAATGAATAAAATAATTAAAACTTGACAAATTTTTTCAATGGATGCCTTAAAATATAAATTTTTAATTGAATAACCTTTAGCCTGAATTATTTAGTAGCCAAGATAAAAACTAAGAACTGGATTTTTAAATGTCTTTGGAAACTGAAAAAAGACCTGTTGACATTTTTTCAGTATTATGTGGTAACATGTGCTAACATGTTTTCCCTTAAATATAAATCAGAGGAAAATGTGCATGTGTTTATATTTTTATGCCAAAAATTCATATATGCATTTCCTTTATTAATGGAAATGTTTGGGTAGGAATCCTATAAATTATATATATAATTAATAAAAGAAGGGAATCTATCTTTAAAAAAGGCAATTAATGTCAAGTTTGAAACAGGGAAATGTAATTTAAAAATAGAAGTTACTAAGTAACATAATCAAAGGGTATATGAAATAAATAGAAGGAAGAATGTGAATTGTTATAGATAGAAATGGAAATGGTAACTCAAAAGATTTTTCATTATTATCAAAGTAAGAATTAATCAGGGAAGAAATTAGAACTCTGGAGGATGAGATGGGAGATGGGATGGTGGATGATGGGGAAATTATTGAAGTATTAAATTAATTCTTGCTTAATATAGTTACAAAGGCTAATGCTAATGGATCAATAGCTGGCAATGGTTTCATGCTTAATTCTGTGCATGTGCAGTTAGGCTTGTTTTCTCTTCCCATCCCAGCATAGTTAGATTTGCAAGTAAGTTAGATTTGAATCTCGTTAATTATTTTTTAAGCTTCAGCAACACAGAATAGAGATAGGCCCTTTCTACCACTGCAATGCTTATTAAATTTGTATCATGACTATTTAATGCACATGGTTCTCTGACATCCCTAGAGAAAATGTTTTGCCCATCAGTGCTGCTGTTAACTTCTGCACACTATAAAGGAAAGTAGATACAGAGGATTGCACTGACAACATTTTCCTGCTCCCATTTATTTTTTTGCATATTGTAAACAAACAAACGGTTCTCTTTATATATAAAAATGCTGAAGTCAGAGAGTAGATGTTCCACTAGTTTCAGCTGCCTTTGATGGGACTACTGAAAATATAAGCCAGGGAAAGTAACTAAAATAACTGAAATAGTTTTACTGTAAAAAAATGTTTAAATTCTTCTCAATAGCAAGCCAGCAAATGAAGCAGATACTAAGCTGATATGTGAAAATACCAAGTTATTTGGAAAACTTTAATTGTACTGTCAGTTCCATAGATGGCGAACAGCTACTGAAATCACATTTCAGAGAATTAATACTCACATCTGATTTGGAAATGGTCACATCTCATGTCTCAAGATTTCTATGCTTGTATTCTACACGGACAATGGTAAGGGCAGATACAATCCTTCTGTACCGTCAGAAATAACAAAGCAGATCTAGATATGCAGGGATTTCATCTTTCACAGACTAGAATTTTAATCAGTCTAATACATGTGTAACTAAGGAACTGTTTCTCTAGGTATTTTTCCTTAACTATTTTTAGAATTATATCCTCATTCATCAGTCAGATCAGCCATTTAGTGCTTAAATGGTCCAATTAAATTATAATTAACCTTTCAAACAAAACATGAGTCTAATAGAACCTCATTCTCAGGTCTGGCAATACAGCTTGGGACCAGAAAGAGGTTGATACCTTGCAAGTAAATGCAGGCAGGGCTTCAGCCCTCTGCTGGCTGCCATGGTCTTTCCTCTTGGCAGAGGCCTTCATTGTCCTGAGCAGCTGTGTGTAGATTCCAATGGGCAATTTGGTTTTTCTTCTGCTTCAGCAGACTTTGATCCAGGCAGCAGACTCACCTGAGGTTTCAGCAGTGCTCCCATGCCTCTTGCCAGAGGGAGCTAGAGATTGAAAGTCAGCAACAAGATTAATCTCTCTCGGAGGTTCTTGGCCTTTACTGATAGTGCCAGTCTTACTGAAAGAGGGAAAAAGATACAGCCCATAGGACATTTTCCGGTTTTGATAGTAAGTGTTAGGTTTGTTTGTTTGTTGGAGGGTTTGTCTTTTTGTTTCAGTTTTTCTTTACACTCTTTAATTGCTTATTATATAAAGATAATTTTTTTAATGAATAAGTGATTGATTTACATAACAGTATCAAAGTCCATATAATATTTGCAGAGACTAATTTCTTATACCTCTTAGCTGAAATATTTATTTAGAAACTTTCCTCATAAATAGTGAAATTCCATTTCTCTGGCACTTTTAATGGTTCTTTTCAGAGATGCTGAACACAGTCTCACAGGAATACCAGAGGTATAGAGAGGATGCACATTCCACTCTGTGATGCATCTCCTCTAATGCCTCCCATTTAGCAACTTCTTCAGATTTCTACATGGTAGTGACTATCTAACCAAACTGTTCTCCAAAAAAACCACTACCATCAAACAAAGAAAAACAAACCCAAACCAAACCTTTCCTCATACGTCCACAGAGAGAGCCCCAATACTCTAATTATTAAAGAAAGCATGTGGGTATCACATGAAACTTAGAACCACAGAATCATAGAATGTTAAGGGTTTGGAATGAACCTTAAAGATCATCTAGTCCCAAACCCCCTGCCATGGGCAGGGACACCTCCCACTAGATCAGGTTGTTCAAGGTCTTATCCAACCTGGCCTTGAACAGTGCCAGGGTTGGGGCATTCACAACCTCTCTGCGCAACCTATTCCTGTCTCACCACCCTCACAGTAAAAAGTTTCTTCCTAATATTGAACCTTTTTTCAGTTCATACCCATTAATCCTTGTCCTATCAACTATCCATTGAATGCATCAAATTCATGTATCCTTCTCTCAGACGTTTCAGAAATCATTGTCCCTTTTGCTGTGCTTTTGCTCTACACAGTGTAGCAAAGGTTTGCTCACTGCCAAAATCACTGGTCTGGCTCTGTTCTTTAAGTGAAATGTGTCTGGTTTAATTTAATACTCTATTAATAAATATTTAAATATTTCATCTACTCCTCAAATCGTAAAAAGTCCCCAACAATCCATCAAGTCATAATTACAAAAAGATATTTATCTTTACTTCAACCACTTTTATAAATGAGCAAACCAAGCATTAATAGTGAGATCTGTGAGTCCATCCATATTTGTTGTGTTGCACAGATATGTAGAATCCCTAAAGGATACATTCCTGTAACATAGCCACAAAACAGGGATACGGAGAAATGACTGTGATAGATGCAGGACTCATAGATATATTACTGTGGCAGACTTGATGTGAAGGAGCCTTCCCAGCAGATGGGAGTTAACAGCCAATGCAGATCCATCTGGCTTAGTAATGAGTTGTTAATTGGAGAGTACTTAAAGGAGAGTTAAGAGTGTCTTAACATCATTTGTATAATGGTGTGCAGTAAATTGTAATGAAGATACTGCTGCTGGACTATAAACTACTGTAAACTTCAGTCCAAGGACTGTGATCAATTGCTTATATGCAGTAATGTATTGTCATGTGTTTGTCCAGCATGAGGACTACCTTCTGCATTGTGTTCCAGTATTTTTGCACTATCGACAATGCCAGATGAGATATTTAGTTCCAAACTAATTGCAGTAATATTGAATGTCACTTGTACAAATGAATACCTTTGGTATTTTGCATTTATATTAAGTGGCAATGTCAGAAATGACTTTACTCCACACATTTGTTATGAATTTTTTCACTAAAATTATTTTTTTGAAATTCAGAGCTAATGTCATCTTTGATAGTTCATCTTTAGCACAAGTTTCATCAAGATGTTAAGAATGTTACTAGACTTAGAACTTTTGTATCCTCTCTGTCCTTACGTCTTCACAAAAGTCCCTATCAATTTTTACTCCTGAATGTAACTGGTCATTAGTTTGCAGGATTGGATTGCAGTTGCTAATTTAAATCCACAGACTGTATGAGCCTTTAAAGTCTCTGTCAGTTCTTGACCCATCTGATACTGTCCCAAAACAGGAATCAGTCTTGTAACCTGCTCTAGTAAGCATGATTGACAGGTAATATGAAGTATGTAAATAAATCCAGTGATACAGTGCTAAAACATATCCTGAATCTTCAAGAAAATTATCTTAGTAGAGAAAGTTCTTTTTTATCCATGGAGCAAAGTTGAAAAAGTGGGATTCATTATCAAAATAATCAACATGGTGTTCTAGATCCTTTTTTATAAGAAACTTATTTAGAAAGAGTTAGTTAATGTGAAAAATGAAAGAAAAATTATTATGGTCCAATTAGGAGCAGATGAAATGAGGTAAGGTTTACTATTAAGCATTTTAAAACCTTCCTTCTAAAAGTAGATTAAGACAGTAGTCAGATTGGAACTGTCTTTGAAATTTGCAGCCTGTTGGAATAGTCTAAATTAATTGGACTCCATTATAAACATGAAGTGCCTGATGTGTGAGTCATTAGCAATCTCATAGTTCAAGTATATGCACTGATAAAATTATGATGAGCTAGCAAAACTACTAACTCAATATTCATCCAGGGTCTAGACAAATATTTTAATAGGATATGTACATTTAGGGGCAAATTATCCTCTCACTATGTGCTCTGTATATCTAGGGTATTAATATTGATCTTCATTGAAAGAAAAATACAGCCATAATCACAGTTACATTTAAGAGTCAAATCCATAAATGACTTGAAATTATAAAAATATACATATTTTTTTACATAGTTCTCAGAACATGAAATGAAGATCCATTTTTTAATGTACTCTTCCAAAGGACTAAATAATTCCCAAGAAAAAGTGGTTGGGAGAGATATTTTTTATTTTTGCCTCTATCTGCATGGGTAATTTCTGTTTCTTAAATGTCAGTGCTGATTTGCATTGATTACAGATCTTAATATTTATGTAGTGTATAAACATCTGAATTATACTTCTGGTACCCAAAGGTGCTGAAAATAATTCTGTACTGAGTAGTTACTGCCACTGCAGGCTTGTTCTTCCTCTTCCTCTCGGGGCTTTCCCAATTTCCCCAGAGCTGACTGCCATTGTAAGAGGAAAGGCTGATGAGTTTGACCATCATGCAAGAGAATTTAGTGACAGGACAAGGGGGAATGGCTTCAAATTGAGAGTAGGTTTAGATTGGATAATAGGAAAAAGTTCTCTACTGTTAGGGTGATGAGGTGCTAGAACAGGCTGGCCAGAGAAGCTGTGGATGCCCCATCCCTGGAAGTGTTCAAGGCCAGGCTGGATGGGGCTCTGGGCAACCTGGTCTAGTGGAAGTTGCCCCTACCCATGGCAGGGGGTTGCAGCTAGATGATCTTTAAGGTCCCTTCCATCCCAGGCCACTCTGTGATTCTATGATTCTATGTTCTTAAATCTGAAACAGTTCTCTTCTGGAAAGGCAGCACTGAGTGAACAGGGCAGAGATCCTTCAGCCTGCAATGTCAGTACAATCGTCCTGGTGCCCCATACTTCGGACAAGCCAGTTCAGGGCTGCCTGAGCATGTGGCCTCCCATTTCCTGATCCTTGCTATTCATTTTCCTCTTGATCCATGTAACAATGAAGCAGTTTAGCATTTGTTTTGTGTCTCCTAAAGGAGGGAGAGGTTTGCATTCTGTTGTTTTAAGAAAATAAAACCTTGTGTCTCACTTTCCATAGATCAGATATCTCTGTCTGAAATTATATTTTTGCCATTATGTATGCGCCTCTGCAAAAAAATCCTCAGTGTAGGATAGTGTCTCAATGTGAAGTTGTTTTGCAGAGAAAGAGTGAACAGATTTTTCATAAATATGAGTATTTACATTTATAGCTGACCTTTTCTGAGACAGATTTTTTTGTAAATATGCTTCCGTCTATGTTTGGAAGTTAAAGCATGATTTGATATGTAAGAAAAATTTCTTCTTTCTCCAATATTTCATATACAGAATATTGATAAAAAATTCCTATGGAAACTAAGCCTTTGAATTTTTTATCTCTAAAGTGTCAAGATTGTTACAGACGTGAAAATAAAAATTCTGTTATCTTTTGGTACTCTATGCTTGTAGAAGGGCTTTAGAGGGAAAAATCACTTCCAGTCACTTGTCTCCTTGAAGCCTGAGACTAGATATGATGATATGACAAAGAGGACAAGTAACCAGATCTTTTTCTCTTCCCAGAAAGAGAAGATTAAAAGATTTAGGGAACATGGGATTTTCACCCACTTCTATGAGAACCTGCTGGTATTGTTGCTAGGCAGATTATCTGATTTTACTTGTGTAAAAGCAGAATCAATTGACTTCTGTATCTCTAGTGATTTGCATTTGGCTGCTATCAATATAGACACAGAGCTGAGCTTGAGACCCTTGGAACTAGTGGCTTTACTGTAGTTTCATAAATCGGAGGGTTGAGCAATCTTCAGAAAACTGTGAAGGGGATGCAGGGATTACAGGAAAGTGGAGAGAAAACATATAAGAAAGGCAGCCTGCATGGTGACTATCCTGAGCAGAGGTTCCTCTTCAATTAGCACTATTTATTATACAGAGAACTTCCATAAATATCTTGTACTGTATTTTTCACTTCTAAAAGTTGCTGTACATCTTTTCACTAATGAAAACAGCTGAAGGAAAGTTGGTAACAAGTGCACACTTTAAAAATTTAAGCTGAAAAATTACAATGCTTGGTTGCATCTTTTTGGCACCCACCTTTCAGGTATTTATAGACATTGGTAAGAGACACTTGTTCCTCCACTCCAGAGCCTTCTCTACTAAGGCTAAGGATGGCCAACTCTCTCAGCCTTTCTTCACAGGAAAGATGCTCCAGTTTCTTATAATTTCTGTGGCCCTTTGCTGGATTCTCTGCAGAATGTTCCTGTCTCTCTTTCAATGAGGAGCCCAGAATTGGATACAGCACTCCAGGTGTGGCCTCACAAGAGCTGAGTAGAGAAGACTCACCTCCCTCCAACTGCTGGTGACACTACTCCTCATTTTATCCCAGGATACCATTATCCTTGTTTATGGCAAGGGCACGTTATGGCTTGTGTTCAACCCGTTGTCCACCAGGCCCCTGCCCAGGTCCTTTTCTGCCAAGCTCATTTACAGCTGAGTGGTCCCCTGCACATATTCATGCATGGCATTGTTCCTTCCCAGGTGCAGGACTTTGACCTTCCCCTTTTTGAGCTACTCTGCATTAAAGCTCATTATTAAGTGTCTCCTATGCCTTCTCATTGGGAGAGGAGATGCCAAAATGCTGCCATTGATTTAAACTTTCTGCTTCTGACTTGTGTTCGCAGACACACAGTATGGATCCAAAGATAGCAGAGTTTAAAGTAGCATCTGTTCCTGCTCACACACTGGAAGGGTAACAGGAGGATCAGCCCCGAAATGGAGATATTTTTCTCCTCCGTACCAAAGTCTGTAACCATCTGCCTTGTGAGCTCCAGTAAATTAATTTCGATAGTGTCCTGGGGAGAAATTGCCTTACTTGTCACGTTGTCTTACTGTGGCTCCCTGCCTGGCTTGCTAATTTGCAGAAGCAGAGGGAATCTGTCTCCTAGGGCTCATGGAGAAAACATAAAGTGGTATGATGAGGCACCAACCAAAATTTTTATCCTTTTTCTTCCTTGGGAAACAAGGCTTATGTGAACAGTGGAAACAGAGGACAGGCAAAATGCAGTCATTCTTCTAAATATAAATATCTCAAAATTGGCTATTTACAGTAATGATTTATCTGAACATCCTCACAAAGAAGTAATTTTGCCTTAGGATTGCTAGATGATATGAACAATTTTTGATATAAGATAAAAGAGTTGATCAAGTTGTGGAGAATGACAATCAAATTCTTGAAAGTTAATCTTTGACTTGTTGATATTGTTCTGTTTAAGTTTCAGATTCCTTCAGTGGGACTATTATTATTTTAAAGTAAAGAGACTTACAAACATCCTGCAAATTTGAGGTAATTAGTAGACAGAACAAACTGATTTATTTCCTCCTTTGATAAGAGGGTTGGGGTTTTTTTAATATACAACAAAACAATCTTTGTCTTTAAGATGAGATAAAAAAAAATTTGTAAATTTTGCAGACAAAAATGTTACATTATTTTTAATTTCATATCTCTATAGAGCATTTTTTAGTTGCCTTCTAGAGTATTTTAGCTGCTGGGAGAACAAAGACAGTAGGAATCTTAAAAGTACTGCTGCAATATTAAATATTAACCTTTCTAAATATTTCACTCTGTATACAAAAATGCAAGATTCTATTTTGAAATAAACCAATAGATTCGTTGAACATTTAATTAGCCATTAGAATTTAGGGGCTTGAATTTTTATAATATTTCTGAATATTATCAATGTGCTAATGATTTAGTTAAATATATCCTTTTTATTTGCAAATGCCTATGTAAATTAATTTCACACAAAAAGCTCCTGAAGTCCTTCCACCCATTTCCAGAAAGGTCTGGAAGAGTGGACTGTGCATGAGAACTGATTTGTATAGAAAAAGACAAACTTGGCTCCAGGGCAGGGAAACCTTATCTGTATAAATATTCCCACACGAAGCCCAGGCATGAGTGCAGCTCAGGACTCCAAACACCTCGTTATCTGGAACAATGCTGGCTCCAGGACTGGTGAACTTTCTTTCTTCCTTTTGTCCTTTAATTTCTTCCTTTCTCCCTTCATTTCTCCCTTTTTTCTTCCTTTCTTTCTCTCTTCCTCTCTTTAATCTCTCTCTCTTCTTTTTCACCCTACCCGCTATTCAAAACACACTAATAAGAGTTTATACTATAAGGGACTAACATACCAGTTCCCACTGTGTACGATTTACTGATAAAATTTTATACATTTTTTGCGGACTCCCTGAATTTTGTTGCTCTTTTTCAACCATGAGTATCTGCACACCTGGTTGCTCCCTTTCCCTTCAGGGCTGGCCACTATAACGTCACACTGATAAAATATTAATGAAAGATCATGTGAGTCTACATTTTCTTATCAATTTTTTGGGATTTAATAAAAAAATTTGAAAAAAAAATAGAATTACAGTATCCTACATTGTTTTGAATGACATCAAATTAGACCAGAGGTAGATATTTATGGGTTCAAGCAGTACCAACTTTACACTGGACTCTGAATCTAAATACTCAGACGGTTTAGAAAGCCTTCCTACTATCTGCAACATTTATTAGAACTACTATCACTGTAAACAATGTGAGCTCTTTTTCACCAGCAACTCAACATAGATTAGCACAGCTATGCCACAATTTAATCCATCAGATGTCAATATTTTCTGGGGAAGCAAAAGAAGCTAAGTAGGATGACAGACTAATTAATTAAAAATAAAAATTTATCTATGATCCTAATCAACTATATTGTCTTTTCTTTGTTTAATCATGTTCTTTGGACTCCTAGATTGCTGACTAACTCCTCCTTTGCTCGCTACAAGATTTTACAAGAGCTCTTGCTCAGAGCTCTTTCCAACCTGGCCTTGAGCACTCCCATCCC
Organism: Edolisoma coerulescens; assembly: GCA_013397115.1. NCBI lineage: Eukaryota > Metazoa > Chordata > Aves > Passeriformes > Campephagidae > Edolisoma > Edolisoma coerulescens. The sequence continues at coordinate 71,746 of VWZW01002844.1, read as the reverse complement.
CGGACGGAGTTCTCAGCAGCTGGTCTAGTGGAAGGTGTTCCTGCCTATGGCAAGGGGTTGGAACTAGGTGATCTTTAAGGTCCCTTCCAACCCAAACCATTCCATGATTCACAAATTTTTGACACGTTTGGAGACTTACATTTATTTCCATTGTGTTCATTGTGTTGAAATAAATTAAAAAAAAAAACAAACCCTTTTAGTTTAAAAAATTCCCTCAGTTCTGGAAACCTGAGAGCTTCATTTGTGGATCAGAACTTTATTTTCCAAAACAAAATAGACTTGTATTGCAACAAGAACTAGAACATGTAGCTATTATACCCCAGGAGTGAATTAAGTGGAGTAGAGACAAAGTATCAAATAGGGAAACTTGATCTCTATAACAACTAGAAGAATATAGTATCTATCTCATGTTCTCTTTTCTTTGGACATTGCCTTAAAAGAGTGAAAGATCTTATGAAAGACACCAAGATTAATATAATGAATGATATTATCAGTGTCTGAGGTATTTAGGAGAGAAAATGTCATGAATAGTAGAGTTTTCTTTCTTGTGCCTTGTTTCTCATAAGACAGTCATTTAATTCAAGTGGAAAATGGAAAGGTCATGTAAATAGATAAAAGTAGAGGAAAACAAATAAGAAAAAAAAAGCCAAAATATAACCCACATAAAAGCACAAAGTTGTGTTGATAGTGAGATATTTTAAATAACCAGTGAAGACCAACTATTGCACTTTATAGAATATTTAAAAAATGCATGAATACAGGGACACTGTAAACTGTATAATTAACCAAGCCTCATAACATAATTTTTAAAAAAATTAGCTGTTATACAATTCTAGGACATATAACTATGGTCTAACATGATTTGCATCCTGCTGGAGTTTGGGCTTTCTCAGATCACAGAGAAAATCACTTTGAATTTTCTGTGCATTAAAACAGCTTTTTATCCGTCACTGTTATCTTTCTGTTTTTGAATAAAGCATTGTCTATGTTTTGTTGCAAATGCCAGGCTTCAAGAAATGATTGTTCTTTTGTTGCTTTTTATTGCCTTGATGCTGCAGGGCTTTTTATGTCTGAATCCATTCTAGGTGCTAAAATAATATTGGAGCTTTCCTTATTTTTTTAAAAGAATTCTTTACAAAAATTTGAGGGCATAGCAGCTGAACATAGCTGAGCATTTGTGCAAAGAGTTTACCTGACTGAGACATCAAGGGTACTCTATTCTCAGAGTGCTTTCTTTTCTCTCAACATCCTCCAACACTGGTCTTCCCCCAAAACTAAAACTCAACGAAAGTATAAAAAAGTGGATATGCATGTATATTTTAAAATATTCATGTAAATATTTGTAGAGTTTTTCCACATAAACACTTATTTCTATCACTTCAAAGAAGTAACTTGGAAGAGTATTGAGTTTACATTAAAGGACTAAATCTTGTATGATTTAAATGACATTTTTATATAAACAATATATTTTTATATAAACAAAATATTCAGTAATCCACATACTAAAAATATTTTGAATAAAAAAACCCATATTAATTAAATTCAAATCCAGCTGGTGTTGTGTGAAAAAAAATTCCAAATCAAGTGAAACATTTTCTTATTTTACTATGTCCTAAAAGAATATATAGGCTTTCAATTTCAGAATAATATTTGGTCTTTGAAAATAAAATATTAAAATTAAAATTAAATGTATTAGAAACCAGACCTAGAAAAATATTGCTTTTCGTGTCAAATCAGCCACTAAATCCAAAATTAGGTGTTCATGCAGTTCCATTGCTCATAAGCATTGTGTAACATGATGATTTACTTTTGGTTTTGACTGGCAGGATTTCTGTCTTTTTCTAAAAGTGTCTATCACCATGTACTGATTCAAGGCCTAATCTCAATTTTCTGTTCTTCATCATGAAAAAATACTGTAGGTCTCAAAGTGACATAATGAAGAATAAAAAGATGTTCTAAATCACCCACAATTCTTTAATTTGATTTCAACAAGTTTCTTTCAATTGTAACTTCCCTGTTTGTATTCATTACACTTTTGTAAGAAAGGAGTGTATAGCCGAGTGTCAAATCTTAGGCTGAAGGGTGGTAATTTGTGGAAGCACAGTGACTCAGGTGCCCTTGATTACGTGTACAAAGCTCATGGTTCCCAAAACAGCTCTCCTGCATTTCCTTAAGTGTTCACTTCATCTAACTTGGTCAGATTTATGTCCAAGAAAGGGGCTTTTGGGCCAAGGTGTTCCTTTCTCCATAATATCCTTAAATCGTGGGGACTGCTGAATGCCTTCGGGTGGGAGTTGTAACATAGTTCCCAGTGAAAAGCATAAAGCTGTTCTCAGAGTGATCTGGAAATGTCACATTCTTTTTAGAGCTGTAGTGCAAGTAAAAAAGATCCTGTTGGAGGCTCAGACCTACAATCTTCCACTTGAAGTCTCATATGAGTTTTCGAGGGACAGAGGTGCTTTGGCTCCATATGAACCTTCCGGGTAAGGCACACATCAACAGGTACTCACAAGTAGGTATACTGAACTATATTAAATAAAAAACAAGTTTTGGTTGTACCAAACTAGTGTTGGTAGAAACATAAAGAAGGGTGATGTGATTGCTCTGCTGGCTGCTGGATAGGTCTGACACAATCCCAGTGTGATTTGTTAAAGCCGTACCAGCAAAAGCACAGAAATTTCACTGAGGATTGCCAAGAAGTTGCTAAGGGATCCACAACAGTCACCCTTCTAAGCCTATGGCCCCCAAACTTCACTGTACACCTGGCTCCTATGAGGGGGAAGGGGAAAGTGCAGGTGTTAGGATGCTTTTCTGCACTTAGGGATGGGGCAGGAGGGCTGCAGTGCCCTCAGGGATCTGCCTTTTCTTCAAACCCTCTCTGCTTCCCATCCCTGGGGGCAGGACAATCTGTACAAGTTAAGATTGAAACCCTATGCAGGATGGAAGCTGTAAAATGCTTTTGGCAGAGTTACCATGAGCACCTTTCTTCTCTAAATGTGTACTTCCCTCTTTGCTGGGACTTCCACATGGGAACCACATTTTAGTAGAAAATGAGTCCATGAGTATGTGTGAGTTGTATCACCTGTGTAACTACTCTGTCCTGGGTTTCTGTGGGCAGGTGAACAAATCCGTACACCTTTGATCTCTGGTCACATAATGCATATGAGTTTTGAGCAGTCTTTATTTCAATTTTAGATTTTTTTTTTAGGTATTAATCAAGACATGTATCTATAAAGAGAGTTGCCTGAATTCTGCTGAAATATTGTCCACTCTATGAGGTTGGTAACTCATCCCTAACTGGATCCATTAGCTAAAAGGAATATTGTAAAATTTGAGAAAATATATAAACAGATTGTAGGGAAACTTAAGTTTAGTAGCCATTTTAATGTTGCTTTATTTTACTTTTTGAAGGCATTCTGAAATTCAAAATAAATAAGGAAATGATAGCCTGCGACTAATTTTTCAAATTTAAAATGTATCTATATAAATTTGGTAAATGTTACATTACATAAGAAAGCAGGATTTTTTTTTAATATGACACTCTGCATGTGTACTAGTGAGAACTTGTTGAGATAACAACCGATGGAATTATATAACTGCTCAACCTGTAGCTCAACTTTAAACAAGTTATAAATTCAGATTTGAATTATTGCTTTTAAACAAAAAATTCAGGCAGTTAAGTAGAATATATTAAGCAAGCAACAGTAATTATTAAATAATTGTCAGTACATACTCCTAAACTATGTTGTTGTTTATTTTGAAACCTTATTAATTTATAGCAGATTTTCCTCTTCTTTATAATAATTGTATGGCTAAAATTATTATCTTCTTAAATACATTCAGTAAAATACAAAAGCAGTGCATTAATAAGAATTCCATTGCATATTTTTAGCATCTTAAGTTAGCTATATAAGAGAAAGTATTTCTTAAAGCATTTATCCAAATAACGGTTGGTTATTTTGCAATGGAAAAGGTCTCTATGGGCAATGTTCTTCCTTTGCTTCTTAAGGTTTTGTGCTTGAATCATTCAAAGAACTACATTTACAATGCAGATATTTTAGATTTGCTTTTGTTGCCATGTGAATGCTGAGAATTTCCTTCAGTATTGGGCATTTTCTTTAATATTTTTGGGGAGAAGGTGTACATTCACACAATGGACAAATTATGAGTCATAAAATTCTGAAGTTGCAACAATGAGCAAAAGTGCAAGGCAATAGACCTTTTGAATCATAGAAATGTTGTTTGGAAGAAGTTTCTGGAGACCACCCAGTCCACCCTCCTGCCTGAAGCAGGACTATCATCAATACTACAAGAGGGTAACTTGTTCCAGGATTACTCTACCTTCTCCATTGTAAAATGCTTTCCCTAATTTCTAGTCTGAACCTCTCCAGTCACAGATTGTGGCCATTTCCTCTTGCTGCATTGTCTCTTCTGAGAAGAGCTTTTCTCCATCCTCTCTCTAATACCAGCAGTGGTAGACTTTCACTAGACTGCCCTGTAGTCCAAACCCAGCTTTCTTAGTAGGAAAACGTAGTGCTGAATCACTCTGGCAATCCCAATAATTCTCTGAAGGATTCTTGATAGTTTCTCAACATTCATTTTGAACTGCTGGTGTTTCAAAGCAGTATTCCAAAGGCAGATTCAGCAGTACCTTGAAGGAGGTGATAATATTTTCCCCTAGATGTGCTAGTTGTGTAGTGTACCCCAGAATTCAGTCTGCTCTGCTTGTGAAAGGGGACCACACCAGGCCCATATTCAGCCTGGTATCCACTGTAATCATCATATCCCTTTTATCTCAGCCTGAGTTTCTGATGCTGGGTTATTCTGGTCCAAATATAGCCTTTTGCATTTCTTACTGCTGAGCTTCATCAAATTAGTTCAGACCTCACGTTTACCAAGGTCCCTGTGAAGTGAAGCTCTGCTGTTTATTCTCAGTTATTCCCCATAATTCAGTGTTGTCTATAGGTGTATTGCAAACATCCATGTCATGGATGAATGTTTTGAACATGGTTGGACTCTGCACCATCCTCTGAAGTACTCTGCTCATTGTCATCTGCCAGCTGAACATTAGGACTTTGTTTAAGACCACTGAGCCCAGGGGTCCAGCCAGATTCCAGCGCAATTGCTAGTTTGTACTTCATATTCCAAAGGAGAATGGCAGAACATGAAGCCTTACTGAATTTAAGGTATGTCATATGCACTGTACATTCCTTATCCACAGTTATGGAGTAACCACTGCTCTCCCCACAGCCACAGAGGCAGAAAAAGGTATTTCTGTTTGCAAGGCCATGTGGTATTTGTACCAGTGAACTAATCCAGGGTAAAACTATGGAGAAAAGTAGGGTTTTTTCAGACTAGATCAGTTCACTGCTCTCTTTTCTATACAGAACTTACCAAAACTCAGAGACTGGTGGAAGGTCAAGGCTGTGACTCAGAATTTCATGACTAGAAGAATGAAATAAAAAAATACCACAGATTACCAGTTTCTCAAAAGAATCATGGATGGATTGGACCACTGGCCCAGCTGGCTACTATTTTAATCTACCTTTTCATGTGGCTTCCTTGCATATTACAGAGGGATGGGAATGAGCTCTACATATGCTTTGCACTCATGAAAGAACACAGACTGTCTCCTGAGCAAAAGTCATTAAAATTACTAATTACACTATAAAAATTATTTTGGAATACCAGAGTTTTATAATTGTAATTTATCGTCATAAAATACCTATTAGCCAGATCTCACTGAGCTGGGTTCCTTGACCACACTGCATCAGGAGTCAATTTCCCATTCCTAAAGGAGCTTATTATTAAAAGAAAAGATCAAAGAAAGACAAGCCACAAAAACAGAATTGCATTATTTGGAAGGTAATAGAAAAAAGTCTTATGTCTGGAGAAATGGCATATCTTTTTCTTGGAATGTATGTAGCTTCACAGGTGATGTTTTTGGCTTCTTCTGGCACACACACAAGCACAAAGGAAAAGAAAGGTGTGGAGGCGAAAGGTTTAATTCACTTGAGCAGATCTAACTGAAAAGCTTTAAAATAGTTAAGTGTACTTCTGAGTATTGTGGCTTTCTGCCAAGCCCATGAAAGGAGGTTGTGATATTTTCTTTCTGTCCATAAAAAAATGAGATATGGAATGTTTGACCTTGCTAGTTCCCCCCTCCCACCCCAACTTTTTTTTTTTATTTTGAAAAAAGAACTATGACAAAAAAAAATCTCAAAAAATCTCAGACTCATGAGAAACAGCATTTTAAAGCAGAATGCTTGCAATTTTTGGGAGGGTTTTCTTATTTACCTAATTTCTCAGTCTAATGTATACTCTTGATTGTTTTGGAGTGTTAAAGATTAAAACCAACTACAATGAAAATGGAGGGAATAAAAAAAGGAATTAAAATACTTTTATGCCCTCATACAACGCAGAATTTGTGCACATCTTCCTTTTTAGAGATTTTTAATTTAGTGGTCCAGCAGTCAGCTTGTCACATTTCACATGCATTTTATAATATATCCTCAACTGCCTCTGAATACAGAATGAATTTTTTTTAAGACCTATTTTAGCGTATATTAATTGCGTTCTATTTTGCCACATTATATAGTTGGTGGCTTTATGATATGGATGTAAATGTTTATTCATTGTTCAATAGCTTTGTTTTTCTGACCTTCTGTCATTTGTGTTGGTCTTTGAAACTGAAATAAATTCTTGTAGGTGCTGAGTGAGCAATGAGTTGTGAGAGGGCAAAGAACTGCTGAAAATCTATTGTCCTTGGCCTGTTTTCAAATGACAGCTCTCTTTACTGACCATACATTTTTCAAAGACATAAGTGCTCTCCCATTTTTCAAAGTTCCAAGTTCCCTGAACCTTAAAACAGGCTCAGATTTCCAAGTGCTTTGTGAGCTTTTGAAAATTTAAGGTCCCTTGTTTTATCCAAATACTGTACAAGCACTAACAGATTTACAGAGTTCTGTACCCTAAGTTGAAAACTTCACCTGAAAGATGCTATGAACAGATTCATCCTTATTCGAATGAATGTTTAGAGAAAATAAACCATAGAGAAGTTTTTTAACTAAGTAGGAAATCCTTTTTTGACCAAGAAAGAGGATAAGGCTGTTCAGTGGGTGAACACATACTCTGTGTACATGACAGAGAGACTTGTCAAAGCAATATCTTGAGATAAAGTTTCCTCTGTTATTGATGAACTTTAAATCACTGTGTGATAGAACTTCCCAGTCTGAGGACCAATATTACCTTATTTAAACAAAATACAACAGTTCATGAATTGAGAAGCTTACTTGCAAGTGTTCATCACATGGCTTACCAGAAAATGAGAAAAATTACTTGATTTTTAAAAACTTACTATCAAAATAATTTTTTAAAAACAATTTCTGCAAGTACAGGTGAGTGCCATAATTTTCTACATAACAGAATATTTTTTTCTCTCTTTTCCAATTTTAATTGGAACATGAAAAGTGTTTCTGATCAAAACTAAACTTCTGGTCAAGAAAAATGTTAAGTTTTGTTGACCATAAATCACAGAGATTTTACTGTAATTTCTAATAATATTTCCTGGTTTCAAGCAGCCGATATATTTTGAAAGTTCTTTCCTTATTTTATTTATTTTTTACTACAAATGTTTTAATCTATAAGGCAAATTTAAACTATATTACTAATCACCTAAAAATTGAATTTTAGGTGTAGATTCAATAGCTCTAGTAATTTTTTTGCAGTCTTTTGTGTAATCAGTTCAATTTTTGCTTATTGCAGCATTCCTTTTTTATTCTCATGCAACAAAAAGCCTACTTTGTGTTCTAATATTAACCTGAGATAAGTAATTTAAATAAAGATGTTTTATTTAATGAAAAATAAATCTTCAGTGTTAGATCCAGCTGAGATGTTGAAATATATAACCAACATACTGTTAAGAAAAATTTCCTTTGCTATAATAAGAACTTAATCAATAACCAAGTTATGTACGTCTTGGCTTAGTGTTAGGGCAGATGATCCCTTACATATTCCCTAAAGTAGAGTTTTTATTTTATGAGGTATTTGCAACTAAAACTACAGAATACAATCCATGGAACAGATCAGAATCTTAAGAGCTGTTTGAATCTATGACGAGACCATTCTTTTTTCTTACTTTTAATGGAAAAATAGTGACCTTATAAAACAAATTATTCTTACCATTAATTATTTGGTCTTAACCCTCATAGATATATTTGTGTTCAGTCTGTGCAATCACCATGATTATAGTTAAACTACACGGGTCAGGAGTAACTATAGATGTATTACCTTGGTTTTTCTCTCCTCAATATTGTTTAGAATTTTCTTACCCACTGCTGGGGTGAGGGGAGTGTTGGCACATCTATACTTTTGAATGTAGTATCTAAATAAAAGATAAATAAGAAGCTGGAATTTCAACTACTTACAGATTGGGTAAAATGATCTAATATAAAATAAACCACAGAATGTAACACATATTTCAATTTTAACACAGAACCAACAGATATACTGGAATGTGTGAGTATGTGGAAAAGTACTATTATTTTCAGGTACACAAACTTAAATCTCACTTATATGAACACCTGTTCTTGCTATAGTTTCCAGCTTAATGAGTTTAGGGAGGCTTGTATCTCTGAACTGAGAGTAGGTCTATCATTTTGACATTTAATTTTGTTTGTCTTTTATGAATGTCTTATAAAATAAGAGAATCATTTAGCATCTGTTATGTTATCTCCTAACATCTGTGATCATTAGCCATTGTTAAATATATACACAATACATTAAGATTCAGTTGATTTTTCTCCTCTTAAATCACAAATAGATTTAATTACTGATGCAAAGTTCTTACCATAACAATTGCACATTGAAGATTTAATGAGTTCTCACATTTAGACTGGATTTACCAAGGGATCTGTCTTCTCTCCTACAGCTATGAGGGAATATTTAATAGCTAGTTCTTTGCTTTGCTTGTGCCTGTTTAAAACCCCTTTTTCGTCTTTCCAGTGTTTTCAAATAGCCATTCCAGTAAATAAAAATGCAATAGGGTACATTGCTGTTTTATTTAAAAAAATATATTGGAGGGGACTGACAGCCTTTTTAAGAAATGATGAAAACAAGTTAGGAGAACGGAGAATAGTGAGTACAAATTTTATCCTAGTGCAATGTAAAAGAATATAAAGCTGTATAGCTACATTCTGCCTAAGTAACATCAGGATTAAACAGTTACACACATGCATAAACAGGTTGAGTTCATGAGCACAGTAGTTGCACATTGAACTGTCAAAGCTGAAGTTGAAGTTCTTGAGAATAAGATTATAGTCCTTATGCTTAGCTGATTGGACATACAGATACCAATGAACCTTTACTTTTATCCAGCTGTCACTGGGACAGTGCTGGGTTGAATTATATATTGTCATTGATGATGAAAGAAGTTGTAAATAAGTGTTCATTCAGACCCTGAACACTTCAATCCTGAACAGTTCAGCAATCTGAACTATCCAACTTCTTGTCCAAAAGACCTAGAGAAAAAAACAGAGGGGAAACCATTAATTTTACATTAATCCAAACCTGGTTTTACCTTCATCCAATTACTATGTGTTTACTATATATTATACAACTAGATCATGTATTACCAAAAATGATTTGTTCACTGCCAAAAATTATTTGTTCCTGAATGGAATAAAAGCAAACTGCAGTGCTGGAGATTATTAATTTATTATTCCAAGAAAATCCACATCAAATATTCCCAGCAGGTACACAGGTGTTTTTAATATAATTACAAAATGTTTTTAATATAATTTGGGAAACTTTGTTTAATTTTCTTTCTATGAACAGTTATTATATTTATTTTTTTATACATTTTGGTGGATTAATGCTGGCTGGACACCAAGTGCTCTGCAAAGCCACTTTATCCCTCCCCTCCCCAACTGGGCAGGGAAATTATAATGAAAGGCTTGTGAATCAAGAACACTCACCACTTACAGTCATAGGCAAAACAGGCTTGACTTTGAGAAATTGTTTTAAATAATTACCAATGAAATCAGAGTAACACGATGAAAAATAAAAGCTAAATCTTAAAACACCTCCCCCCTACTCCTCCTTTCTTCTTAGGCTCAGCTTCACACCTGTTTTTCTCTGCCTCTTCCTGCCAGTAGTGAAGGGCATTAGAAAATGGGGATTTGCAGTCGGTTCATCACGTTGTCTCTGCCCCTCCTTCCTCACGCTCTTCCCCTGCTCAGTGTGGTGTCCCTGCCACAAGAGACAGTCCTTCATGAACTTCTCCAATGTGAGTTCTTCCCATGGGTTGCAGTTTTTCACAAACTTCACCAGTGCGGGTCCTTCTCATGCAGTCAATCCTTTGGGAACAGCCTTCTCCAGCATGGGTCCAACATGGGGTCACAAGTCCTACCAGCAAATCTGCTCCAATGTGAGCTCCTCTCTCCATGAGTTGACAGGTCCTGCCAGGAGGTTGCTCCAGCACAGGCTTCCTGTGGGGTCATAGCCTCCTTCTGGCATCCCCTTGTTCATGTGTGGGGTCCTTCATGGGCTGCATGTGGATCTCTGCTCCCCCATGGTATTCCATGGGCGACAGTGGTATCTCAGCCCCTCTCCATGGCTGCACCATGGGTTGCAGGGGAATCTCAGATCTGGCTCCTGGAGTGCCTACTGCCCCTCCTTCTGCATTGCCCTGGGTGTCTGCAGGGCTGTTCCTCTCACACATTCTCACTCTTTTCCTCTCTGGCTGAAATTGCTCCTGTGCAATAACTTTTCTTCCCTTCTATAATACACTATCCCTGGGCTCAGCTTTGGCCAGTGCTGGGTCTGCCCTGGAGCCGGCTGGCGTTGTCTCTGTTGGACATGGGAGAAGCTTCTGGCACTTTCTTGCAGTGCCCTGTAGCCTCCCCCATTACCAAAACCTTGCCAGGCAAGCCCAATATGCATTTAATATTTAACTGTTCCGTATGTCATCACGCAATCAACAGATGTTGTTTCTTTGGAAAGTTAATAATTTTTACAGTAATTTTTTAAAAAGAGACACTCAAACTTCCTATGTTCAACATTTTACATGCAGATAAATCTGTTACTTCTAATGTAATGTTAGTTATATGAGCATATTTGTTCAACACTTTATACAAGTGTTTTGTACTGGTAAGTGCTTGGCATAGTATTTGGTGGGTCTGTTTTTTGAAGTACATTTGCTAATTTCTACTGCCATGTCCATATTTCATTAACATGTACTCCTGAAGATGTACATGTACTTACTTCAAGCTTCTCCTTGATGTTTCTGAGTATGTAACTAGAGGCATACATTTGACATGCTGGCTTGACTCATGCAACCTATCACAAGTGATTTAAAAATTTTTGTTTCTAATTTGCTATGTACATCATGTGATTGTTTAATATGGGCATCTAATATGTTTTGTTTGGAAAGAACTCTCTGAAAACACGTAAGTGGAAAAAAAGTTGGAAATTTTGCTGTCTTTTTATTTTAATGTATTTTGGTCCTTTCATCTGATGTCCCTGACCTATACTAATTTTTTTCCTCCTGTTAAACTGATGTGCTCTTTTCAAAGATTACCTCAAAAGGTTCTTTTTCTACTTTCCATCTTTTGTCTTATAGCTTCTCTACAGGCTATTGCCTTGTAATTACTTTCTGCTATTAATAAGTAACGTTTACATGTAGCTGTATCTTTCCAGGAATAGATCTAGTTAATGACAAAGTATATGCTCATGTAAGGTTGCTAAGGGTCACTTGCTATTCCCATGTTTATTGTTGCCTTGTCATATAATGGATGGCCATTATGCACTCAGAAGGAAAATCACACATATTACAATCTTGGGGAATGTGCTCTACTCATTTTTTCGACTCCATGAATATTGCCGATAATCTTAAGTTTAGCAGGAGAGTCCTGCCTAGATTATATTACTGTATGAAATAAAATACACTGTTTATTTAAGTTTAACATTTTAAAACTGGTGGAGTTCAGTTCCGTTCACCAGGATGTGTGATTTTCTCAATTTGGCTGTTCATCAAAACCAGTATATTTACTCTATATTTGTGTAAGACTTTTCTGTGGTTTTCATTTGTCTCTAATAATTTACCAGTCAGGTAAAATGCACCAGGTGTTTTTTTAACTAATATGAAATAATTTACACTGTTTGCTTATTTCTTGTCTGTTGGAGGTTAGGATTTTTCCTTTTTTTTTTTCTTTCTTTCTCCCAGGGACTTTTTCTCCCATTTTTTGCCTAAGAGGTGGAATGACTTAAGAGACAAAAGATGTGGCTGGGAGGGGGAGGAGGGGGAAGGGTGCAGTTTGCCACCATCTGTTAGCTGGGGGACTTTCTCTTGGAAAGTGCAGAGGGAACTTCCATCCCAGGAAGGTTCCTCAGCAGACACCTGTCTTTTAAACAAAGATACTGTCAAAGCCCTGTTTTCTTGTGCTGAGTCAAAGAGAAAGCAAGTGACAGTGTAGTAGATGAAATAGAGTTAATAGAGTGACTCAAGTGGTACTGCACTTCAATTCTTCCAGTGGTTTGGAGCCATTTTTTTTCCTCATTAAGGATTATATCAGATACTTATTTAAAAATGTACAGCAAAAAAATATTTATGAGATTTTATTTCTTCATGATTCTTCTGTTCATACATGATTGAGGTAACCAGTCTTACCAGACTTACACTTATATTACTTTTAGTGTGTCAAGAGAGCTCCAGAGTGGAAATACTAAGCATTAAAGAGTTCTTTTCTATCAAAAATACGTAAGAACTTTTGAAAAATATACAGATTTCTTTGGGTTTAAAAACCCAAAGATGCACTGTATTCTCCTAGAAGACTTCTGAGAAATGTAAGTTAGAATTCTATTTGATTATTGGCTGTCTGATGAAATTTCTAACTACTGCAATGAGTTATATATCCATGTTGAAGTAGTTGGATTTAGTCAAACACCAAATTTGGGTATACCCAAAATTCGGTTGGCTATAACTGAGGATGAATAATTTCATCACTAAATATTTTGACTCAGAAATCAGTAACTTCAGGACATTTTTTTTCTTTCACTTCATAGAATCACAGAATGGTTTGGGTTGAAAGGAATCTTAAAGTATCATCCAGTTCCAAACCCCCTGCCATGGGCAGGGACACCTTGCACTGGAACAGAGTTGCTCAGAGCCCCATCCAGCCTGGCTTTGAACACTTCCAGGGATGGGGCATCCACAACTGCTCTGTGCCAGTGCCTCACCACATTCACAGGGAAGAATTTTTTCTTCTGTATATGTAACCTAAATTTCCCATCTAAAGCCATTTCCCCTTGTCCTGTCACTACAGTTCCTGATGAAAAGTCAGCTTCACTGTAGGCCCCTTCAGATACTGGAAGGTTGCTCTGATGTTTCCACCCAACCTTTTCTTGCTCAGGCTGAGCAACCCCAACCCTCTCAGCCTGTCTCCATAGGGGAGGTTCTCCAGTCCTCTTATCAACTTGGTGGCCTCCTCTGGTCTTGCTCCAACAAGTCCATTCCTGAGGATGGCCAGTTATGATATCAGCTGTACAATGCAGTCCCTCATTCAGTGCTTCTCATAAAAACAGGCAACACATAAACAAATTTATTATTCTTTGTGCACTTAAACTTGTTGTGACTTCTGTTAGTTGCTTCTAAGAGTATTTCTGGTTTAGCACAGCATTATATTACTTATTAAAATACTGATGTAATTCCTTTATTTCTCTGTTGTTCTGAGTTGAACTTAAAAGGTGGCTTCCTCAAATGTTCTTTGGGACAGGAAAGTTGCAGTAAAATGCTCAAATGTAAAATCAAACAGCAGCTCATTTAAGAATTCACCCCAAAACCTTGATTACTTGCACAAAAAAGCGTATGCAAGTGAGGGAAAGAAGTGAGCTGTTGAAAAGTATATAGATGGAGATAATGGAGACCAAGTTAGATTTTTCAAGAAATAACACTGTATTATAGAAAGGCAAAATTCTGTCATGTATCACAAGTCTGCTCTTGTGGTGAAAGTGTTCCCCTTTATAAAGTCCAGGTAATGAAATACCTCCATTACAAACTTTCTTTGAAAAGTGGCCTTCTGGCATTGAATACAGGGGGAGAAGATACAGGCAGCAGAAGAGGCATTATCTAATATTTTTAATTGTTATTTTCTCTAAAGAGAGGTACTGGTATGTATTCAAGTGTATCACAACACTTGATGTTATAACCAGCTATGATTTCCTCTGTAAGTATTAAATGCTGTGGTGTTTGTTTTATTCCCCTTAGATGTTAAATACATGCATGTTTTCCTTGGATAGAGCCTTCTTCAATTGGTGAATGTTCTTTCCTTTTAAGATTTGGGTTCTTGATTCAATGTTTTAGTTACAGAAAACAACAGGCTTCCTGAAATAAGATTCCAAACAGCCTATGGTAACACCAAAATCAAAAGACAAGGCAATGCAGTGCTATCTTTGCTTCACGTTTTGAATTTTGTCAAAGGTTTCCTGAGCATCCAGACCTTCACATTTGGAAATTTGAACCTGAGACACTCCCTGATACTGTTCTTAGCTTACACAAATTCCATGCAGGACTACTAATTCTCCTAATGGAAAAATAGGCCAGAGTTTTTGAAAGTTCAGTTGCTATGATAACTAGTCATTTTCAAATAACCTTGAGAAACATGAACAAAAGTAAAATGCATGTAATAGAGTTCTTAATTAAAAATGTCCCTTGAAATCATATTTTTTGCAACATATTTGACTCTAGTTTTATTTATTAGCATCAATATAGATTTAAGGTGCTCTTTTAAGCTGCTGACTTAATTTTTTTTTTTCAGACATAATTATTTACAAATGAAATGAAAAAATGCTAAAGGAGTCACAGAAAGAAATTTTGACAAGATCTTCTCTATAAAAGCAGAGGTTTTTATGTTCAAAGTATGTGGGAACTGCTAAATACAATGCAGCAAGGAAAATGTTCTATGCAGTATTTGCCACTGTGCATGTTCTGGTTTTTCACAGTGAGAAAAACAATTTCTAATGAGAAATAAATGGAGAACTGAGC
Source organism: Edolisoma coerulescens (assembly GCA_013397115.1). Taxonomy (NCBI): domain Eukaryota; kingdom Metazoa; phylum Chordata; class Aves; order Passeriformes; family Campephagidae; genus Edolisoma; species Edolisoma coerulescens. Next base: position 56,706 of record VWZW01002844.1, on the reverse strand, counting down.
TCCACAGTCACTTATGTTTGAGGTTATTTGGTGTTCAACACTAAATAAGGCTAAGTGATAATTTCAAGTGTATTGGTAACATTCACATAGATAATTTTTGAAAATAGTTTTTTTTCAAATTTAGTTGAAAAAATAGCCATATATACTAAATACTAAAAGGTCACACTGGGAGGAAATATAAAAAAAACCTGCTATGTATTTGTCATGTTTCACACACAGGACTGAATTCACTTTAAACATGGGGCTTGAAAGCTAGCCATTTGATTGCAATGAATTCTTACGTACCCTGGGACAATTAAAACTTAAAATAGCAATGCTATATTACTTTCTGAAAGTAGATTGAGTTACAAACTCTTTCTTTTGTCTTTCTTCAGTTTTCCTAGGAGCCATGAATATGAATTTCAATTTACTGTAGAAAATAATAGGCATCAAATCAGACTTAGAAAAGTCCTTATTTTCATATTTTTTTTTAAATCCATTTCTTTAATGAGAAAAAGGCCTTTCTCAGTGCTCATTTTGATTTCGGTTTCCATGTTATGTAGAAATGTGTCAATTCTTCTTCCCACAATATTTATTGAAATACCTAAACTATAGAGCTATCAAAGAAAATACCTCAGATTATTCATGCTAATTTTGCACCACCTCTAGATATATGTAATTTAGCATGACCTAGATATTTGGGCCCGAAGTCCAATGATCCAAAATTCAATGATCCAAGAATCTGAGAGCTGTTGGGGAAGAGCATTGACCCATTAAAGTCAGCGTTAAAATCAGTTACAGACAAATACTGAGCAAATTAATTGTTTTTGTGACACACTGCAAAATCAAAAAAAAAAGGCTGTTTGACATCAGAAACTCAGTCAGCATGGTCGTCTTTCAGATTTGTAAAAGAACAGCTCCACTGAAACTGAATGGAGTTAAAATGGGAATGCTATATGCTGTTTTCCTGTATTTGGAAAAAAAATATGCTGCCTGTGTGCTGTTAGAGTGGTCATTGAATATGTAGTGTTGAGGTTTCTGATGAAGTACGGAAAAACACATTCAAGTAATACACATGATGCTCAAAATCAAGAACTTGGAAAAATCTCGTAAAGTAACCAAACAGTATATAAAAAAAAACCCAAGCAAAACAAAACCACCATGCTCCCACATTTGGTTTAATGAGACAGTGATAAAAATATAATAAGCAGGTGTTTAGAAAGCATCTATTGTCTCTGCAGTGTTATAATCCTCTTGCAATTTTAAATATTGGTACTCCTAAGCATATTTCTGTTAGCAAATTCCAAATGACTCCTCACTTTTATATGTGATAAACATGGAAAATGAGTACATTCAAATTCATAAAGAAGATTTACTGTATGAATTTTAACTGCAGTAATGGCAGTCATTAATAATTGTCTTCTGCATGAATAAGATAGCAAATTATTATACCAGCATAACTTTAACCTCTGGTTGTTAGACATTTGTAAATAATTGGAAAAGAAATTTCAAACCAATATAATATGTTTTTGTGACATACTGATGCAAAATTAGTATTTCACGTCTTTATAATAAATCTGTGTTTAATCAATCTTGGTGGCAAAGTAATGTAGAAAGAGTTAGTATTTACTTGCAAATACTGCATATTTACTACAGACATTCACCTCCAGACACAGGACATGGCTAATTTTACTAAAATTTCACATTCTTTAGAATTATTTGAATTGTGTTGTTAAAGGAAGCTGCCACCTTGTTTTTATTAATGTTTCATATTTATCAGAAATATATCTCTTGACATAAAATTACCATTTCTCTGTTCCATGGAATTAAAAATCAGATAACCTGAATTCAGTGCTTTCAAAAATGCTTTCTTGTTTCTCTCCAGAAAAAATGGCATTGAAGTTGACAAAACAATTTGTCCATTCTTAGTCTCAATGATTTTTGCTGAAAACTAAAATAAATTGCTTGAGCAGTTTTGCATTTCACTGTATGTTTTGCACCACTGGAAAGAAGTGCTGCCTTGAAAGACCTGTATCATTTGATTTAGTAGAACTGAGGAAGACTCATCTTGGGCTCCTCTTCATAGCTTCCACTTTAGCCTTGAATTTCTTCCATAAGTCTTCTATTTTTTTTCTGTACAGGGTCAAGAAAATCACCTTTTCCTCTACTTTATTGACCAAACAGAACCACATTCTTGTGATCATCCCATACATCTTAGTGTAGCATCTCCTGATCTAACCAATTGCTTGCTATGGGATTATCTGTCGCTGACTCTGTAAGGCATTCTTGTATCCGAAGAATGGACCTTTGTGAGCCAGTGGAGAAATGGGTCTTCTTGTTGTAAAAAGTCTTGTGCTGAATATAATTTACATTTTCCTTACTGACATAATGGAAGACATAACATAGGAAGAATTAATTCAGTGTTTACATGAGAATCATGAACTGGAGCACTTGACACTTAGAAAATGACAAGTTTTGCTTTGGCTGACCATCTGTGTGTTTATGTGGTTGCATTATTATCTCTACATCATAATGTGGAATTATGTGCAAAAAACTTAATGACTTTAAAGTTTGATTCCTCACTGTAAATGAAGGGACATTAAAAAGGCATCAAATTAGATAAAAACTGTGAATCAGCATTTCTTAATTTTCTCATGCATGGCTTTACAGACTAAAAGTATTTTTAGGTCTTTACATGAATATGTTTGATTAATGATTAATTCAGATTAATCCTGTGAGTACTTAGGCATTGAGTATATCCAAAAAGTATTATCAGTTTAACTTCCCTGTTTTACATTTTGTAGGCACAAAAAAATGGTGCTTGGTGTATTTCTTTACAAAATTAAGCAGAAGAAAGGAAGTAGAAGAAAAATTGTGGAATTAATGTTAAAAAATAGGTAGACAAAATACTTTATAAAAGTCTGTTCCTCACTCAGGGAACTGTACATTTAAAATTAAATTTAAAAGGAACATACAATATCTACCACCATAAAAATAAAAAAAAAGAATAAAAACTGGTTGTGAAATTCTTGATTTCAAAATTATTACAAAGAGTGGGTTACTATGTCATTAGTTTAACTTCAAATGAAAATGTCATGTACATTACTATTTCCTGATTTATCTGGGTTTAAAGTTACTCTGTTAGGTATTTCAAAAGAATTCTACAGACTAAAACACTTATTTTGGGATGAAGAAATCCTTGTGGGGCTGTGTGCATATATGCAAGGTAGTCACAAGCCATGGCACTTTTGCTTAAAGTAGAGTTCCACTATCTCAACGAGGCCCTCATTTTTCTCTGTTTATAAACTCCTATTATATTATTGGTTGGTCTTTAATTTCTGAACTACAAGAGTGATTTCAGTTTTCAAACCACTACAGTCTTCAGCAACAGGTCCGGGGGCAGTATCCTGAGGTATGAAGAGTGGAATAAATAAAAGATAATCACAAAGAGAGATTCTTTTCAAGGTTTTCATTTAAGGTCTCCCATTTGAGAACTCAAATTCTATTATAGTAACTGTAACAAAATCAAATAATATATAATTATTTTTATTAAATTGGAAGAAACTATGTTACATGCTTCATAAGATATAAGGTAAAACTGTCTAATTATGAATTATTGCAACAGGTTAATGTGCTGTTAATGGAAACTTTTTAACTAATCCCTTAGGACATAGTTTTTCTATTTATGATTTTCTTTTTCTCCAGTGGAAATTGTTGACCACATGTGATGGTAGCACTAAAGCCCCTGCAAATTCAAATATCCTTGTCCTTCAAACTTGAACTTTATTTACAACTTAATGTGAGTTCCATTGCAGAACCTAATGCAACAGCAGTAATTCTCAGCAGTTAAAACTAGCAAAGAAGTACCATTCTTTTCAAAATCCATACTTTAAAGCACAAAGTCTTGAAGGAGGGAAAATTTAATATTTTTCTACAATAATTATAAAATGAAATCATAGGTTATTATGTGCAAATTTACTGACAATATTTGGAAAATGAAGTTTGATTTAGAAGCATTTCACTGCTTAGAGAGTAATTTTAAAAGATAGTTTAACTCAGTGGTCCCATTCAGTGGCTGATAGCAACACCAAGACACCATATGCTCTGGAAGTAATTTAATAATTTGTTATGCCTGACAGCCTCAGCTTTATAGAAAAAAAAACTTCAGTAAACGTACTGTCTAAAAAGTCAGTATTTGTATTCGTCTGCATGCTAGAACACATAGTGCTTTAGGTATTTCAATACCTGTAATTCACGAGCATTCTGCCTTTTCTTGCACTCCTCTTCATATATACTGTAATTGCACTTGTTGCAGCCCACAATTTTGCTTTCAAACTCAGTATTTACATCTCTTAAAGATATTTAAAGGTTAATCTGCAGAATCAATTTCTTGTAGTGATTTAATAGGCAAAAGAAGGCCAGAATTCTGGAATTTTTTGAAGATGAATTTGCCTTCTTATGTATTGTATTTCCAATCATTAATGATGGAAAAATTTTTGGGGAGGAGGGTTATTTTTTCTTCTGAATTTTATCTGGTTTGATACATCATTTCCTTCTAATTGCCACTTGATTTCATTCCTGCATTTCTCTCACCTAACTTGCCCTTTAGGCTACCCAAAAATATGTTAGCCAATTGCATTTAGAAGTGCATTTTGATGTTTACTCACACTTGTTCTTTTCGCATTCCACATTTCTGTATCTGTTCTGTATTAGATTTTTAACTGATTTTAAACTGTGCTGTTTGAGATTTTTGCACATCCTCAATTCTGTCTCAAACAACTTCCAGTTTCAAGTGGTATGTAGATTAGACTCTTATGTTAATTACTGTTCTACCAGGTAGATTATAAATTGACTTGCGTGTTCAGAACTTCTTATTCTTAGTTTGGTTTTCTGGGAGTTTTCTTTGGGTTTCTTTTTTAGTATTTTTTCTGCTTATATGTAGATTTAATGGTAGGAGAGGAAAAGAGAGACAATAACTAATAACATTCTGTCTCTTCAGGAAAAAATTCTGCTTGAGATATTCTAGGAATAATAAAATCTTTAGTGGTAGTTTAGTAATCACTTTTGTGCCAAGATGTCATATGGAAACTCTGCTAAGACTGATTCTTCAGGATTGTATGTGCCATGATGTTTTGTTTCAGAATTACATGCATTGTGATTTCTATTGGTTTTGTTTCTTGAGTGTTTTGGTTGGTTTTGTTGGGGTTCTTTTTGTTTCTCAGGTTGTTTTTGTTGTTGTTGTTGTTGTTGTTGTTGGGGGGGAGTTGGTGGGTGTTTTGTTTGTTCGTTTTGCTTTTTTTTTGTTTTAATGAAACAACACTTGCCGTAGAAAGTTTCTAAACACTTTGGCTAAACATGGAGACAGAATTATCAGTATAATCAGAAAACATAATTAATTGCTAAAATAGAAATGAACATTGCAGAATTTGCCACGCTGATGTTTACAAGCTCATCCATGATATTTTCCAGCTTTTTCAGCTTAGGGACTTAATGTGAAAGTGTTCAATTTATTTCCTATTCATAACTTTATCAAATAAAAATTCCACTGGCAAAATAGCCAAGACTTAGACAACCAATGCTGGGTGCCCCAACAATTCCAAAACAGACAAAAAGACAGCTAATAATACTAAAACACATCTGAATTTTTTTAAATTGTTTTTTGTTAATTTTCTCATCAGATCCTCTAGTTGGGTACTTCTGGACTGAGACATTCGTGATGGCTGAGATTTACAAGGACAAAAAGGGAGGCTTTCCTGTGTGATTTCCTTTTTTAGGTGTAGAAGTTTTACTAGAACTATGTGGTTTATTAAGATCATATGTGAATCATGTTAAATTCTGAATTCTAAAATAAGAAAGAACATCTCTCCAAAAGTTTGCAATAGACAGGCTGTTTACTTTCCACTTCTGACACTTATAGTGCAATATATTAGATGTCCATATATCTTCAGTATTCTTCAGTTTAAAAGCTTTTCCTCTGTGTTACCTCACTTTATAGTCTCAGCTTAGCTGTGCATGTTGGCATTACCAAGGCTGTGCTGTACACTCACATCCATCTAACCTCATAAAAAAAAATATGACTTTGTGTTACAGACATCTGTACATTTTTTAGCAAAACCCCTCATCCAAACTGTATTACATGGCCAAATATTAACTGTTTAACTGGTAAGAGCTACAAATATATTATTGTTATTCAAATTTTGCTTTGTTTCCTTCTGAATGCCATGTGCTCTTGTTTCACATTTCTTTCCCTTCCTTTTGAAACTACTAAAAAAATCAGAATTCTTATCTATTCTTGTAGATTTCATGTGATCGTTCTTTAATTGTGTGCTTCTCCCAAGTCTGTTTTAGTGTTTTGGGTTTTTTTTAACTACCTGAATTGGATTGAAGATCTGAACAGAAAAGCTAATACAAAGCTGTTCTGCATACCACTCACTCCTTGGCAATGTCAACCTTGTGCTAAAAGGTTTCTGAATTTGAATATCCACAAGGAAGTCTTGCAGATTTGATAAGTTTAACAGTTTTATTCACCTTCAGTAAGTTTGCAGATGACATTGGGTGGCAGTGTTGATCTGCTGGGGTGTAGGAAGGTTCTGCAGAGACTGGATCAATGGATGGGCTTAGGCCAATCGTATGACGTTCAACAAGACCAAGTGCCAGGTCCTATTTTGGGTCATAACAACCACAAGCAGTGCTACAGGCCTGGGACAGAGTGGCTGGAGAGCTGGAAAAGGACATGGGTGTGCTGGTTACAGCAGCTGAACATAGGCTCAGGTGTGCCCAAGTGGGCAAGAAGACCAATGGCACCTGGCCTGTATCAGCAGTAGTGTGGCCAGCTGGACCAGGGCAGTGATTGTCACCCTGTGCTGGGCATTGGTGAGGCCACGCCACCAATCCTGGGATCAGTTCTGGGCCCCTCACTGCAAGAAAGATATTGAGGGGCTGGAGTGGCTCCAAAGAAACAAACGGAGCTGGGGAAGGGTCTGAAGCACAAGTCTGGTGAGGAGTGGCTGAGGGACCTGGGGGTGTTTATTCTGAAGAAAAGGAGGCTCGGAGAGGACATTCTTGCTGTCTACAACCACCTGAAAGGAGGTTACACTTCAGGTGGGGGTCAGGCTCTTCTCCCAAGGAAAAAGTGACAGGACAAGAGGAGATGCCTTCACATTGCACCAGGGGAGGTTTAGATTGATTATTAGGAAAAATTTCTTCTCTGAAACGGTGGTCAGGCACTGGAACAGGCTGCCCAGGGAAGTGGTGGAATCACCACCCCTGGAAGCGTTAAAGAAAATATGTGGATGTGGCCCTTGGGGATATGTATTAGTGGTGAACACAGAGGTGCTAGGTTAATTGGCTGGGCTCAATGATCTTTTCCAACCTTAACAATTCTGCAGTTCTATTACTCTATGATTTTATTTGGTATTTCCAACAATACTTCAACTGGTTATATATAACATAATGGTAATTCTTTTTTTTCCCCTGTACACAGCTATAATCTTTGTAACCCAGCCTAAAAGCATCAGAGTGTCATGGTTTCCTATGGTGACACGAAACCTATTCCATCAGCTCATGAACAGCCAGTCTTTTTGCAGCTGCTGTAGAAACTTACAGTTTTCAGAAAACCTGAGCATCAGAAGACAGTATCTACTACCACAGGTCATGGATAAAATAGTTTCTCATGTACTGGAATGTGGACTATTTCATACAATCAGACATATATTCTCATAAATGTTTAATGTACTAAATGTCAAATGCCTGTAAATGCTACAGTCTTCAATCTAGGTAAATAATAGGATGTTGGCCATGTTGGCTGTCATCACTGTTATCCTTTCCCTAGATATGTAGGGAAAAGTGTGAATGCTTTTCTCCTGCAATATTTTAATTTAATGGAAATTGGGCAGTGATTCACTGTGCAATAAAATCATCTAGCATAAATATTTTTATGTGACAAAAGAGATGTGCATTCTGTACTGTGATTGTCAATAGTTGGTGTTAGGTTCAGTTCCATATGTGCTTCTTAAGATCCTTCAAAAGGAAGGAGCATGATATAACTTGTGTGAGAGATTTTCATGTTCAGAAACTACTCTTAAAATTAGAGGGTTTGTATCTCCCTGGGAAGTTACATCACGAATAGAAATGCCTAGTGATTTTCCATGCTATCTGATTGATTTTTCTTTTTGTTGATGTAAGAATCATCCTGTGAGACCAAAGCATTAAGAACAAGTAGATTTAGACATTTTAGTAGCTAATATATCATCAATCATTTTATACTAGATTGATCAGGGAGGGAGGGAGCCATGTTAATCACAGTGACATACGAATTTTAGAAGAAAAACTACTTGCTGAAGCTAAAAGCCTCTATCATCAGTATATTTCATTCTTGGTTGTCTGTCTTAGAATAGACACAGAAATGGCAATTGTGATGATGGCTCTAGTTATATAGTTACTTGTAACAGAGCTACTGGGCATTGAGATTTTCTTTTAGGTCCATGTCATTCATCAAATAGCTTTCAGATTACAATAACTTGCCATTTCTACCTACCAGGAATGGACTTTAACAGGCAGTTCAAATATTGATCCAGCAAGGCAGTGAATATCATAGGTATTGGCTCTTCTGCTGCACCCTTTCTACCCTGATTGGGTCATTGATCATTTCTATTCTGAACATAAGTAATTGAAACCACTGTTTCATTTTTAAAGTCTTCATTTCGTGTCTTTATGAGACAATGTCCAAGTCATGAGTGTAATCTTTGGGTACAGTGGGCCTGACTTCCGTGTCTTAATGGTGCAAAGATATGTTTGCCTGAAAAGGACAGAATTATCTAATTAACATTATTTGAGCAATATATGAAGATTATAAGTTTTAAATATTGACTAGAATTAGGAGTTATAGAGAATGAGGTAGATACCTATTTTAAATAAATGAGAACATTTTCCTCCTGCTGCTCCCTTTTTTCCATTGAATATCTGAAATGTGGACACCACAGTGATAAAAAATGAGGAAAGCAGTAAACACTTGGTTTCTGATGAAGTTTGTTTTTTTTTTTCCACACTTAGCATAAACCTGGCACTTCAGATTGAAACCTGCAAAAATATAATTGTTTTGATATTAATATATATTTTGTGGAACTGATACCATAAACAATAAATAAACCTGAAATACCTAACCAATTACTTGATCTCAGAAAACAGAAAAATATATTAAAAGGTTTATAACTGTAACATTATTTTCTGTCGTAGTAAGGAAAGGTGCTGTAAGTAATTCCTCAGCAAAATTCTCCTGTATATATGGTTTTCTATGGAGAAAAAACACAAATGTTTGATTCCTTATTTGAATGATTTATACAAAATGTTGTAATTATTCATTACTAATGTCTTCCTACCACAGGAAGAGTCAAAAAGATGGAGAGGTCAATCTCCCTGATCCTTTCTTTTGTTAAGAGATTGACAGCTGAGGGAAAAACAATCTGACAGTGACCATTGTTGCATCAATAATTGAATAACTTAATTTGGCAATTATAAATGAGCTTTGGCCATGATATCATTTTATTTCCATGTCCCTAAATGCTGTCATAGATCTTCTACTGATAGCCTGCTATTTTACATGTCTGTTTCAAGGCAACCATTTCTGTGCTTGCTTGATAATTTAGTGACCTAGTTCTCCTTCAGTTAATATAATATAATACTATTTATGGAACATATTTGATTTGTTAAGGATTATATATGTTATTTCTTAATCTTTCAACCTGTAAAATAGTATAGCCTTACTTTTGCATGGTTCCAGAATGCGAATTTAGTTTTAAAAAGTAATTTCACTGCTGATTTGCATAAATTGAGATTATTTCTTGAGGCTTGATTAATTTGCTTTATCTACTAACATTTTTTACAGCTTCTGCTTCAGAGCAGCTTCAAGAACATCTTATGTTTCTGTGGCAACAAACACCCCTGTTATTAAATATGCATACTTCTGAATATAAGTGTGATAAAACAGTTAAAGCAGGTGAGCAGCAAAAATTTGTCCTCCATCTGAGTTTAAAGACCTTTGCAAAGAGCAGGGAGAACTTTTACTAGTATATTCAGATAAAACTTGCCCTATGTACATTTTCATCAAACACTGTTTGTATACCTTTCTTTGTACTTTCGGAACCTGTGTCAAAAGATACTGGAATTCCATTTCTAAAAAGCTAGTTATCATGTTTCTAATCTATCCAGGGACATGTATTGACTACCAGTAATATTTTTTCAATAAGCTCAAGCTCTAAAATCATATGGGAGGATATAAGTTTCAGAAGCATTTTTCCATGTGTCTGTAGGTGGTGGACTAATACTTTCCCAAGACAAGACTGTATAGAGAGACAGGCTCTTTCATCAGACTCCAGCTGGCATGATTAGAAATAGCACAGAACTTCTCATGCCCATGTGCTTCTTTTTTCAATTATAGCAGCTGGTCTAATGAAAGAAATTACCTCTCCTGAAAAACCTTTTCTTGCCCGTAGTGCTAGACCATCATGGCCAAAGCAACACTCCCTCAATGTACTGCAATATAATCTGTAACACTGCTAATATATGTAGCCAAGCCTTTCATGTATCTTTTTTCACTTTTTTTGTGTTTGCCACAAATCATACTTCACAGCTGAACAGTGTTTTGGTCTTGTTTCTGTCAGTGGATGTTAAATGGGGGAATCTCTTTCATTCTCGCTACTAATCTTTTCATGTTAGTAGGAAGAGGTGAGAATCATACTTCCAGTTCCCTGGTGTATGTTGGGACCTGCATTTGATATTTAGAATTTACTGCTTCAGGTGTATACATTTTCATTATATGTTGTCTTTGTTGTAATGAAAAGGACAAAAGAATTGAATTTCCGACAGCTACCGGTGATCCCACACATATGCTTTAGACAGATTATCTCCCTGACTTGTGCCTTTTGTATCATAATTCTGTAACATGGGCAATATGTTACCAACCTGCCCTAGAATTCAGAAGTTCAGCCTCTGAAAATACGGCATTTTTTAGAAATACTTTTCTTGTCTTCTGCATTTTAACTCTTATACTGAATCCTTGATATGTTAGTGCATGCCTGCAACATTTAGCAGCATCTAATTATTTTCTTGACAGGGATACTGGCAATTAAATAGTAATCTTGTCATTAAACCTTCATTCTCCTAGCATTATAAAGAATTAAAAAATATACTCAGAGTATTTTCAGAAATACCAAACTTTCATTTGGTAAAAAACCACTGAGAAATAATGCTTTTAATTAAAATGGAGAAATAGTGTTTATTGTTAATCTCCTCCTGATTAAATTTTTATATGTGAACTTTAATTCAATTTCTTATTCATAGAATCTTAGAATCACTTAGGTTGGAAAAGAACTCTAAGATAATTGATTCCAAGCACAAACCTAACAGTCCGAAGTCTGCCTTTAAAAGATGCCCCTAAATGCCACATCTAAATATATTTTAAATACCTCCAGGGATGGTGACTCCACCACTTCCCTGGGCAGCCTGTTCCAGTACGTGATAACCCTTTTGGTGAAGAAGTTTTCCCTAAAATTCAATCTAGATGTCCTGTAGTGCAACTTGAGGACATTTCTTCTTGTCTTATGTCTTGTTGCTTGGGGATAGAGACTGACCCCTACTTAGCTACACGCTCCTTTCAAGCAATAATAGAGAGTGAGAATGTCTCCCCTGAACCTCCTTTTCTCCAGCCTAAACACTCCCAGCTCCCTGAGCCTCTCTTCACAGGACTTGTGCTCCAGACCCTTCCCCAGTTCCCCTGCCCTTCTCTGGAAAATCTCCACCGCCTCCATGCCCATGAAGGGCCCAAAACTGAATACAGGATTTGAGGTGTGGCCTCACCAGTGCCCAGTACAGGGGGACGGTCACTTCCTCTGAAACAGTGACAGGCTTGGGGCATTGACCACCACTCCGTGAAGCCTCCTCCAGTGTTTGACCACCCTCTCAGTAAATAAATACTTCCTGATGTCCAGTCTGAACCTTCCCTGATACAGCGTTGAACCATTCCCACACATCCTATCATTAGATCCAAAGGAGAAGAGCTTAGCACTCCATCTCCACTTCCCTCCTCAGGAAACGGTAGAAAGAAGTGAGGTCACCCCTCAGCCTCCTTCTTTCCAAACCAAACAAGCCCAGAGTCCTTAGACGCTTCTTTTTGGATGTGCCTTCCAGCCCTTTCAGCAACTTTGCTGGTCTCCTCTGGATGCATTCAAGGAAGTCCACATCCATCTTGAATTGCAGGGCCCAGAATTGCACAGGTACTCAAGGTGAGGCCACATCAAGGCTGAATAGAGGAGGATAATCACCTCATTTGACAGCTGGTGATGCCGTGTTTGATGCCCGCAGGATGGGGTTTGCCCTCTGGGCTGCCTGGGCACACATGGCTGGCTCAGACTGAGCCTGCTGCCAACCAACACTCCCAGATCCCTTTCTACAGGGCTGCCCTCCAGCCACTCCTCCCACAGTTTGTACTTGTGCCCAGCATTACTCCCTCCCATTTGCAGGATCCAGCCTTTTGTCTTGTTAGATTTCATACCATTAATGTTTTCCCAATGCTCAAATCTATCTAGACCCCTCTGAGGGATTTCCTTATCTCCACTTGGAGATAAGAGGAGGGATCATGCCTCTTATCACAATGTTAGCATAGGGTTAAAATGTTTTAGAATTGTAGTAGCTTAGATAGGCTCTGAATAAGCATTGTTCTTGTTAAATCTTGTGACTCTGCACCTGTGTGTGTGTACCTATAGCACAGGTAGTACTGTTACACTGTGTTACAGGTATGCAATGATTATTTAGAAACCATGGAGATGATTGTGAGAAGGGGACTTGTAGGGGCTTGCAGTGTATGCTTGAATGATTACAATGAATCTGAAACTCATGCTCGATCGCTCACAATAATACAATGAGTAGGTAATGATCGACATATGATTCTATAGTGGTTATATAAGATAGAGTATAAAATGTGTTCACTCCAAACTCATGTCGGAATCATATTTGGGTTTGTACCCCGATTCCCAGAGCTCTGCAATAAAAGCACCTGCATATAATCATTCTGTGATTATGTGTTTCTATGCTAACAATAACAGCAGCTCCCAGATTGTTATCAAACAGCAAACCTGCTAATGGTGAATTCAACTCCTGCATTGAGATAATTGATAAATACACTGAACAGAACTGGCCCTAGAACTGAACTCTGAGGAACTCTGCTGGTGACCAGTGGCCAGCCAGGTGTAACCCCATTTACTACACCCCTTGAGCTCTGTCATTCATCCAGTTCTTCACCAAGAATGCATTGGGTCACAGCTTTAGCTGGTCCTCCAGCTGTGCCATTGCATTCACTTTAGTAAAATATTATGTTTCATTTGTCCAAAGGAGTAATTCTAAATACTATCACTTTCCCATTTATACTATGGAACTGAAGGGGGTTTTATCTGTCATTTACACATGAATAAAATCTCTCAGAAGGCATAGACTTTAAAGACTGATTTTCATAATACTTAGCTGACTGCAAACATAATATGAATCCAGCATTAGACAGTTTGCATTTCTGTACCTGAAGCATGAAATACCTAGTAAGAACTTCACTAGGAGCAAACTTTCCTTCTTTGTGTTGAGCTTTTTGATTGAGGTAGTAGTATTTTGATGCTTGTGGCAGTCGATAGAATCATAGAATATTAAGGAGTTGGAACGGACCTTAAAGATCACCTAGTCCCAACCCCCCTGCCATGGGCAGGAACACCTCTTACTAACCAAAATCCTCAGCTCAGTGATGATCTCTATTCTGTAGCAGGAGTGCTCTGGACATTTTATCTATCAGTGCCCTGGTAACTACTGAACTACTAGTCTTAAACAGATTTTCACTATTTCCAGAATATGGCAGTAATACTTCTAGTTTCTTGCCCTCAGCGTTTGTTTTTATATATTTCAGGATAGAAATCCTGTCTATATATGAGAAAGGGTGGTGGATAGATTTTAGCTGTCTTTTTTTGACTTTTTTTTTCCATTTTGTCTATCACACTGGAATAACACTTAGACATTTCCAGGAAACTTAGACTCTACTGCAGGGTTTTTTAATGTTTTCAGACTTCCTTTTTGAGCAGCCACAGCTCATTAGCTGAAGTGAAACAAGGGCAAGCCTGAGGAAGTCCAATCATACACTTGGTGTGATCATTGAACTGGACTTTACTTACTGATCTGCATATGAACCAGGAGCCTGTATATGACTGTCGGCCTAGAGCTGATTTCGGTATGTGGTTTACTCAAGTTATCGCCCTATAAAGCCCCAGGACTCCTCAGTCAGCAGCAATTGTACACGCAGAAGATGCAGGGCTGAGAGTTGGGAGGAAAGCAAAACAGTTCTGGGAGGAAATCTAATAGGCAGTGTTGTCTCAAAACACTGCTTGTTCTGTCAAATGATAATTTAAGCCAATGTACTGTGGCAAAAGACTGGTTTAGAGACTAGAGACACTTTACAGGGAGAAAAATACTTCATTAGAGAATTCCCAGCCAACAGTGCTGATGATTTATTAAAGTCAGGCGAAATTTGAACCAAGCAATATTTTAGTTTCCTGCAGTAAGACATTTCCATTTGAAGAAAATGCCATGATACCCTGGGTGAACACCATTTTTCTGCTTCTGCACAACCTTTTCTGAGAGCCAATGAAAGCTTGTTTGTTGCGATGATTTTAAACCCTTCTGTAATGCCTTTCTGTTTGCTACTATCGTCCTGTTGTTCTCCATCTCCTTAGCCTCTACTTGTAAATTCCTACTATGTCAGCACATATGAAAACTTATACCTGTTATTTTTCAATGCTGGATGACTTGAACTCTTCTTCAGAGCTAAACTGTTGGCCACAGTTGGAATTACAAAACCTATTAACCTCACATAACTGTTGACAGCAAGATCCCCATTTATTTCAGTATGAGATAAGGAAAATAAGCTTTCCACTGACTAACTGTAAGCTGTCTAACGAATTGCAGAGTAATCTTATGCCATCTCTTCTTGAAGTGCTATTGCAGGGTCACAGTTCATAGTCCTCAGATGCAAGTTAATACAGGGAAAAAAAGAATCGAAGACCAAAAGTTAATTAAAGTTTTTTTTAGTACTTCCTAACAATTAAATAAATGTTCCTTTGGAAGGTAATTATTGCCAACTGCTAATTTCCTTTTCAGAATATAAATATAATAGTATATATAATAATATAAATATAATTATATGTTAAATATAATCCTGACTTATTTAAAGTAGGTCACACATGTTTGTTCCTTAAGCTTGCTACTAAATTGACTGAAGTTTATGAATTATATAGAATCAAGGGTTCTTGAAATGATAAATCAATGTGGGCTTACTGCAGTGGCAATTCAAGTTAAGCTACAATGCTGAACTGAAATATTGAATGGAGTAAAGGAACACAAGTGGAGGTACCTGGTCAGACTTGGTGACCAGATTATTTTGTATTATTTAGTATTATTTTGTATTATTTTGTATTTTTGTACTCCTGTAATTGGTACAGCTAAGTCCTTCAAGGCTGTGCATTAGTTGACTTAACGTACATCTGTAGATGAACTGTCTGCACCAAAATTATTTTCTGTTTCTAGCATTTTATTTCTTTCAGTGAATTTCTGTTCACTCCTGTTGCAAATCAATTCTTCTGCTAGTATAGTGCATCACTTGTGAGTTTCCTTCTCACTTCAATGACAACACTTTCCTCCTTCCAGTTTTAAACCTTCCATGGGACTATTTGTGCTATTGCCTACAGGTGCTATCTGTATGTTTCAGAACATCGGTATTACTTTTCCTGACCTGACCTTGCTTCTCCCATGCAGAAAGCTGTGAATTGTGGTGACATCTTGTTAAAATACTAAAATACAAGTTTTCAATCTTCTGTTTTTCTGTGATCATACCATTTGCAATCACTCTGTGCTCCAATATCTTAAAAAGGATAAAAACTTTTTTTGCACACTGTGTAGCCCCATGCATGTGGAATATGCTGCCATTATTTTTTGGTTTTGAAACACCATAAAAACTCATAAAACCCATAAATATTAAAAAAGGGGATGTTGTACACATAGTCTGGCTCACTAGTGTGTTACTCTACATTTGCTCCCTATCAAAATCGTTGCAGGTGTGGCACATAAAATTTCAATATGGAATTAAACCACTTTCTTTTGATGCAGTTATAGGCTGCACAGAGCACATTATCAAGTATGAACTATCCTTAATAGATGAATTAATTACAAGCTATCTGCTAAGCTTCTATAACCTCTCTATTCATGCTCACTTAACCCATTTGAAAAATGTGGAAATTCTAATGATGTCTGGCGCACTTATGTGACATATTTGTATTATTAAAATGTATAGAAGTGAATGTTACAGTATAATAAAAAAAGACTGTGTTATCAAGTGTAGATTTAGGCATTTCTGTTCAACCCCTTGTGGTAAAAATATGATAATATAAGTACAAATAAAAAAAAATTAAGCATATGCATAAATATTTGCAACATTTGGCTCAATTTATTTACATCCATTTATATACTTAAGACTGGCTGGAGAAGAGTAGGTGTACATACTGCACTTATGCCATTATGTGATTTTTAATTTTGATCAACTCAGTTGCTGGTGTAAGGCAAGTGCATGAAAAGAAATGCTGGAGATTCAGAAAAGGGTCTTCTCTGACATTCATTATGCTATTTTCTTAGGTCAGAAAGGATATCCATGACTTGATTATTTGGTATTTTCTTGTTATTGCAGCAAACACATTCTTTTCCAGTTTAGAAGCTTTCATTTCAGTATTTGTCCCTATAGATAGTGCTGTCACTTTTACTGTATAGGATGCATTACCGTGATGATTTTGGTCACTTTTCACCCTCTTCTGGTTTTTTATGAGAAGATTCAATTGTGTACAAGAAATGTGATAAGGTCTATGCTTTCCAACTATACATTCAGTTCCTTTTAAAGTTTTGAAGTAGTAGATTTTCACACTGAGGATCACTGTATATGTGTTCAGACTATAGGTACATAATTGGTTTCAATGAAATTTTCACAGAATTAAACAGTGTGCCAGACAATATACTTATATATCTTGGATTATACTGTTATTTTGGAAGGAAATTCTTTATTTGAGAAACACTGCATAGAATCCTTTCACTTTCTCAATGCTTTCTTTAGGCCATTTTTATTTTGCTGATCTACCTATTTCTTTCAGTAAAGCTTAATCACTCTTTTTGTGTTTCCATAATTCATGAAATTATCTATAATTGTGTAATTAGTGCAAATACATGCAATCACATTTATAAGATATAATTACAAATGCAAAGCAATAATTGTGATGAGTAATGTCATAAAGAAATATCTATTAAACTTCTTAAATGCATAGTCTGTGAATATTCAGAAGCTAGTATTTAAAGCTGAATACGAAACTTGTTTAAATGTCAACAACGGCTGTGGAAATTTTACAAGAATAACTGGAGCTGGTCAAAAATACTGTGAAAAAACAATTTGAAGCTGACATCATTCAACAATTTTCCAAAGTGAAGTTGAGTTTTCATTGCTTGGCAGGAACTCCAGAGCATCTTTATTCTAAAACTAGGTGCAAATTTGGACTTTATTATTAAGACTGGCATGAAATCTCTAACTTGGGACTAAAGTCTGGCTTCCCCCCCAGATATCTGTGCACATGTATGCCAGCCCCACACTCCTGAGGTTTCTAAAGCAAGAGTTTCCTGCTTACCTAAAGCCCATATAGGTACTTTTATCTCAGCGTAAGTGTTGAGAAGCTCATGGCCCTTTACAGCAGAAGGGGCTTCTCTTCCCCCAGGGCCTTCTCCGGCTCTTGGTATTCCCAGTCTTATTCTTCAGTCCCCAGGAGTTGGAAGAAGATGTTCATTTACCTTCATTGCGACTTCTGTCTTTTTGTGATGCTGATAGTTTCAGATCTGACAGAGCTGGTACAGCTCAGCCTTGAGAAAGAGAAGGCTCAGAATGGATCTTATCAATGTATATAAACATCTAAAAGTAGGGTGCAAAGAGGAAGCAGCCAGGCTCTTTTCAGTGGTGCTCAGCAACAACAGGCAATGGGCAAAAGTTGAAGTGTGGGAATTTCCATCTGAGAATGACTGAACACTGGCACAGATTGCCCAGAGAGGGTGCAGAGCCTCCCGTCTTAGAGGGACTTTTTCCTTCAAAATCCTTCTAGAAATCGTCCTGGCCAAGAGGTTGTAACTGGTCCTGTTTCAGCAGGGAGCTTGTACCTCCAGAAGTCCCACCCAACCTCATCCATTCTGTGATTCAGTGAAAACCCTATAACCACAGGTGATAAAGGAGTAACTATGTAAGCCAAGTTTCCTCTTCAGGAATAGTTTATATAACTGTGTTCAGACAGAATAAATTTCCACATGTGAAATCTTACTTAAAAGAAAATCAATGGAAATGTGATTTATATTTTATTGATGCAAGGACTTTGATGATTGTACTAACATACAAATTATGGTGAAGATTTTGACATATAAATTGGATATGCCTGCTTTGTATGTCCCTTTACAAACTTCACATACAAAAGTTGAAGAAAGTTATCTGTAAATGGCATATTTCCATTTAATTACATCCTCTTTTATTTGATTAACAGAATTGTGATAGTAATGCAAGCTCTGTACTTGTTCAATACCTAAATTGCTTTTACTATGCTTACTTTTTTAAAAGCTATTTATAACCTGATTTAAATTTTCCACATTAGTTACTAACTTTGTATTCCATACCGTGTTAGATGACAGAGCTAAAACAAATTATATGTATTTGACTTCCGCTTTCCTTGACAGTAATAAGCAGTGTTCAGCTAGATGCAGCTTAGACATCAGGGGCATATTACTCTAATTGTATTACTCTGTCAGAAACAAAGAATGATTTGCTTAAAACTAAAATCATATTTAACATTAGTGCATCCCTTTAGTTTTAAAATAAGAACTAGGACCATTTGACAGTTATTATTGAGTGTATAATTTGCTAGGCACTCTTATTTTGCAAAGCTTATGTGTTGTAAAATATGTGTATGATCAAAAATGTATATTCCTTCAAGAATTTCATAAACTCTTACTCTTTTTTTTTTTTTTATTTGGCATAAGATCCTATTTCTAAGCAAGGCAAATTAATAAGACTTTCCAAATTAATGGTGATTTAGAGAAAGAATGACATTGCATAAATCGTTCTTTGTGGCTGAATGTCATTCCATGTAGTAATCAGGTTCTTTCCGGCACCAGTAAAATACATTTGAATATAAACACAGCAAAGGAGGAAAATTTTAATACAGAAGTTATTAACTGAATTTCCCTTCACCATGATCCATTTGTCTGTGATCCTGAAATTAATGAAAATTATCTTCTCTATGTTTTCTTATCATGCTTGTTTGCATCATATCTAGATTATAGGTTTCAGGATTTTTTTTTTTCTTTCTCGTTGATAATATAAATTCCAGAAGAAGGAAGGTGGAGAGTACTCATCATCCTCTGAAGCTGTGAGAATTGGGCACAGATATAGGATGTAAGTCTCAGGTCCTCAGCTGGTGAGAATCTGGGAATTGTCATGGGATATATGAGAATCATCTGTGCAGAAGGAATGTTCCCTCAGTTCAAACTGTTAGTTGCACTGTCTCACATTTTGTCTTACCTCCACCACTTCCACCACCCTGCTGTAGCTTCTTAGTCTTTTCTGCTAATTTCAGTGAATAATCCAGGTCTCTTTTTGGTGTATTCAGAATTTTTGCACTATGACCCCTGCACTAGGTCTGCAGGATACTCATACAGTCCAAAAGGAAGTTCTACAACGTGTGCTGAACAGGGTTCTTTAGTTGTTTCAGCTATCATTCAGACAAACAATAGAGGGAAAATTCCTCAGTTTTGTCTTAATAACTAATGACAATCGTTATGTCTCTACCACTCTCTGTTATCAAAGCATATTGATTCATTTAAAAATACTTAGGGGGTAAAATAAATAAAATATTGAGACCTTGATTCAGAAAATTTGCTTTTTCTATCCAAAAAAATAACCTTTTAAAAACATATGTCCTTTTGTTGTAAAGCTGAAATAATCCCATATAACATTAAACATTAAACACACATTAAACTCCAATTGGATAAGTAAGTTCTGGACAGATGTCTCAGGTGTTATTCATCCCAATTCTACCTCTACCAACAACATATGTCTGGACATATTCTAGCATATGTAAATCTCATCTATGATGTATTTGTAGGTGTTTGTGCATGTGTGTATTGCTATTACTTAGATAAGCTAAGCTTTCTGAATAAGAAAATACCATTGATTCTAGGGACACAGGAGAGCTTTATGGTTTTAGTCAGACAGTTCATTCTCAGAAACAATTGTTTACTTTGCTTGTCTTTCTGTTTCAATGAATCTTCATTCATTGCTCCAATGCATTTACCAGTCAGTAGATGCAAACACTTGTAAAGCAGTCTTTAGATTATGGTTAATACCAGGAAAGTAGCTGTACTCATATTATACAGCATATTCCTCAACTGTGAAACTTTTCATTGTGTATTCTGAGACATATTTACTTACTTTACTTATTATTTGTCAAGCTGAGGGGCTAATGAAATTCAGTACTAGTCAAGTAAAAGGTAATCCATACTGAAACACAATTTCAACAACTCATACAACATATTAAATCGTAAATTAACAGTAATGGTTCAGGAAAATGACTCAGTGACAAAACAGGCTATTCCATAAAAACAGCATTGTTCTTAATGCAGTAGGCTGTTTGTCAGAGTGAAGTTGCTAGTGTGTCTTCAAAGAAGGAGGAAATGCTGCTAGATAAAATAAAACAAACCCAGAAAATATTTCATTATGAAATGTTACCTGAATTGTCAATGACCCTTTTCAAAACTAAGAAAAATAGAACTAATGCAGGCAATTCACAGTGGCAGTGTGTGGGTGAAGCACGCAAATACACTGATGAAGTTTAGGGTTTTTTTAAATCTCTACCATGTAAGAATGAGATGGCAAGTGATTGGTGCTCGGCAGAGTATAGTGGATTTTTTTTGTACACTCTTAATAGCTCTTTCTCACCTGTAGAACAAGATCAAAGAACTTGCTTAGTAAAACTAAAAATCAAGACATTAAAAATGTATTAATTTGTTAATTTCTTGTACATGAATTATTGTTAAAATTTTAATTTTATAGAATTAAAAATTGTATAGTAATACTAAGAAAGTGATATATTATTATTATAGCTAAGATAAATGGATTTAGCTTCTGTACAAAACCTAAGTCAAGCAAAAACATGGAAGTGGACAAAACAAATTCATACTGTAACGGTTATACAGTTTTCTATCATAACATTGGACTGTTATTTCTTCAGACATAATAAAGCAAATTAGAAGTCTATTTGATTGGTTTCAGCTCTGGTGTCTTCAGACTTCCTTGTTTAGTACACTTCTCTGAAAAATCAGTCAAGTTAAACCACTCACATACGTTTATTTTTCATTTGTCTTCTTTCTTTTTTGGGCATAATGATATTCATATTACACTCCTTGCTTTGAAAAAATAGTGTATTTCTATTAGATCCGCATTTCCTTCCTTTCTCCCTTCTTCTCCTTTTCCTCTCATCATGCTTATGCTTTTAGACCTATTCCACTTTTCTTTCCCATTTTCCATTACTTGCAAGACAGCATCTTGCAAGGTTCTATGTTTGTATCCAAGCTCCAAGAAAAGTGTGAATACTTAAAAACTCACAACTTTAGAAATGTTGCAAAAATTCCTGTAGTGTAAAAAACAAAGTGCACTTCAAACCTGTTTCTGTATTGTTTTTCTGTGAAGAGGCAACACAGTTCAGCTGGCTACCTATGTTGTTCTCATATTTTAGGAATTTTTCTGTCAAATAGGATTAGAAAAAATTCCTTTATCATTTATTGCCACAAACTGTGTGGTCAGATCTTATTGTGATATGAGGCACTGGTAAGAGAATTGAAAATGTTCGAGTGTAATCTAATTTATCCATGTGGAAGCTTAATTTAAAAGTAATTGGCAAATCAAGGAAATAGAGGAAAATAAAGTGCTCATTCATATGAATCACAGGACTAAATATACAAATACTGGACTTTGACATTGACTCATATAATTTCTTGGATGAATGGAAAAATGTTTCCAGCAGAATATGTGTCAATTAAACACTGCTATTGTTATGTATGTGGAATAGAATCAGCATAAACATGGCAATACACTCAAAAAAAAGTGGTCACTTGCAAATTCAGGCATTAATGGTTTAATGACAATAGTTTTGCTTTGTTGTTGTTTTTGCTATTTTGAAAATACTTTTCCTGTCACTGACATTCTCTTTGGTATCTTATTTGGACAGAAAAAGTTGAATTTTATAGAGGGATAAGCTAAATGAATTGTTGTACTTTTCTGATTCTGCTTTCTTTAAATACTGTCTCATTTTCAGAATAGATCCAGAAGTCTACGGAGACTTCCCTCCAGAAGTCTCCAGAAATCCTTCTTTTTTTATCTTAAATGAAGATGATGTCAGGTTTACTAGAAACATCACAGACAGATGAGAAAGAAAAATACTGAGGAAACAGTAATAATTCAGAAAACTAGGATTTCAGAGAGATATGAATCCAACACAAACTTTTAATACAACAAATTAATACATTTAATAGACATATTTGCATACATTCATTAACCACTGGTTTTTGTAGAATGCAAGGTAAATGCATTTTTTTCATCAAAAGGATTCAGAGAGTAGACCAAAACAGGAAATCTGCTGCAATGCAACTCTATGTCATGAACAAGCCACAGGCTTTGATCCTCTTGGGACATGCACATCTGTAATTGTACGTATGAGAAATTTAATGTTTGTTTTGGAGAAATAGCTCAGAGATATATTTAGCAGACTACACAAATTAAATAGGATTAGGACTGTGTCTGTGAGGCACTGGTGAGTAGCTGAAATTTTTTTTTAGAAATAAACTGGCATAGTAAAATAAGCACATGGGAAATTCCCTGGTACATCACTCAGTCACACCCCGAGGGCACTAGCAGGCTTTAATAGCCCTGGATCACACATCACACCATTTATCATGGATTGCTGCAGTACATACTGTCTTTTCCAGAGGTCATCTTTTCTTGTTCAGGGCATGGAGGAAGTTTTCTTCAATGCTCACTTCAGATATTAATGTAGAGAATGAAAGGGAAACTCCATTCATCCCGGCTCAAATCAATTCTTTCTTTAGTTATTGGACTATATTTACTTTGGTATTCATGCCTTTCTAAATAAAGCATTACTGAATACTAAGCTACATGAATATATATGCATGTGTGATTTTAATCTCCAGGTAGCATATGCTGATAAAGAGACCACACCAAATGGATCTTTCTCCAGTTATTATCTCATTTAAGTGTGAAGATGCTTTCCATGCACTATGACTGCAGTATTTACATGTGTATGAGCTTTAAACCAGCTTGTGCAGAGATAAATATGTAGTCATGTAATGCAGGTTTGTTGTAGGCAGCAACAACCAGGGCAAACCAGCTTTCTGGAGAGAGACCTGTGCTGCCATTGTTTGGTCCTTGTCAGTTCTTCAGCCTTTTCCTTTACATCCTGCTGGACCTGAAGTTCCATTGTGCACCTTGTGTTCTATCTGGGCCACAGCATCCTCCTGCCAGAGAACAGTGTTTTGGTGAAATGTCCCTCCCCTCAGTACAGCTGTGAGGCACACTAACTGAAAGCGACTGCTTTCCACTGGTCAGACAATCATTTTGATGAGGTTATCACTTGTAAAAGATCAGCACCTTTCAGCTACTCTTCTCACTGTGTTTTGGTTCCCTTTTTTCACATGAACTACTAATAAAAAAAGGCTCCTTTTTTTTTTTTCTTCTTTTCAGAGAGAAATTCTGATCTTGACGATATGAATAGTGTACAGATACATCCTTAGTGGTCATACTTATTATGCTTTTTGAGAAATATTTTAGGGTTTGGGCAAAAAAGTCCCCTTGCTTATGAATATTTTTCAGCTGTGTAGCATTTCAATACTACATACTGAAATTGGCCTATCTCATTAACCTGCTGTTTATATCAAGTAAATAAAGCTATAGATAGCATTTGGTTAGTATTAATATTATAATTCAATACCTTACTACTGTTTTGTGGTTTTTATCCACTTTATAACTCTCTTTCCCTTTTGACACTGTGCATATACATATATACACCCACTCCATTGGAAGACTTTCACCATCCTTAACTCTTTTAGAATATTTTAAAATCTTTCCTCTATATGTAGAGTTGTTGGGAGATGGGACAGATACAAAAGACTGACATGATGTCACACTGATATGACTATGCAGTTTAGAATAGACTGTTTCAGTTGGAAGGGATCTACAACAGCCATTTAATTCTGACAGTTTCTAACAGTAGGGACTCATGTGAATTTGGAATAGGGTTGGAATAACTTAAGCTTCTCTATGCCTCTTCATTAAGACAGTCTTTATTACTAGTATTATTATTCATTCCTGAATTATCTAACCAAAACTAGGTAAAGACCATCTTCATTCTGAATTCATGCCATGCACATGTGAATTTATGTAGTTTAAATTATTCTCTTTCTATGTTGTTCTGTATTATTTTCTCCTGAGTTACTTGTTAGAATAAATCCTTACAAAAACAATTCCTTATTGGGACAAAAATATTCCTGATTGTAGATTGACCATGCATGAAAGAACCCTTCCTGAAGGTACAGGTTTAGGCCAAACAGATATTAATTTCCTGCCAAGTACAGACTAGATCTTCTGTAATACTATGTAGTCCCACAAGGCTTGCAAAAATCTAAGCTGATGTAATGAGCATTGTTTTCAAAAGGGTTGCTCACTGCAGATAAAGTGAAACACATAACTCACCCATACAAAAGTAGAAGAGTGAAATGTTGCACACTGGTTATGCGTGGGAGCAGAGATAAAATAATAAAAATCTTAGGAAAAAATAGGAGATGAAAGCAGATAAGGTAAATGGGGAAAACAAGCAGAAAAAAGCAGAAATGAGAAGTATATGACTAGTTTTCAAGGCCTTGATCCCCACGGATTCCAGTCTTTTGAGGGAAGATTTTTGAGTACAGTTTTCTAAAGCTGATACAGAATAATTTCCAATGCCTAATTTCTTTCTTTTTCACCAAATGCTCCAGTACTATCAAACACAACAAATACAGAAACAAGTGTTAAAATTTCAGGTAAAAATTCTCATGTTTTGCTGAGTAAACAATAAATGCCCCTAAAAGATGAACTCTGAGCACTCCATCTGTGACCTGTTCCCAAATATAAAGATAATTCAGAGTATTCTTTTTATTTCTGGAGAGTTACCTGACTGTTTTCAGAAATGTGGCCGTGTTGCTCAGCACTTTCTCTCATGAGAATCCTATTTTAAATGGTGAAATAAATATAAAGTTATCCAAAATAGCAACCTCAGAAAAAAAATACGAAGTGTATATAAATAGGTGTTTGGGTTTCAAATTGATTCTGTAATTTGATCCCAAGTTATGAGTGAAATTTAAATTTCAGTTCCAACTGAAACAAGCTTATGTAAGGACATCCTTTTTAAAGGATTAAAATGAAAAACCATATGGAATTTACAGGTACTAAATGCAAGTAGGACACATGTGCAGTCTCATCTTAGTCTTCTTTTTATACCTATTTCTGGCTACTTTTAAAGAATGGATATATAGTTATATATTGGTATATTCTCACATTTACATCTTTAGTTGCCTTTGATCAAACTTAAGACATGAACATGAGCATATATATAAGGAAAAAAATCCTAAAAATGGGAAAGTAAACCGCTTCAACAGACTGACTGTTCTTACACCATCACGACTACAACAATGAAACCATAAATATTATAGAGTCATCTCTCTCTATTTCCATGTATTAAAATGTACCTTTACCTTGCATAAAGTCTTGTTTACTTGCTAGGAATTACTGATTTGAGGAAAATGAGGAAAAGGTATGAATTAACATACTTCAAAACATGGCAGTTTTTTACTTCTAAGGTTTAGAGTAAGAATCTGAATACTTCATGTGAACCATTTCCTCCCCTCAGATCTCAGAACACAGAATACCCAGCCAAGTAAGCACAGCAGAACCTGTGGAAGACACAAGCACTGACACAAAGCTAATTAACGTACATCTGCACAATTACCCAGCTAGGCAGGAGGGAATGTTGAATCCTTTAATCCTATTAAGAGTACATGAGATAGTACTTTGCATTTCAATTAAAAAGAAAAGATTTCTAGATTCCCCACTCATGAAGCAGCAAATTAATGGAGTGAAAACCTAAAAGCACAGTAGACATCAGCTTCTTTTGTCCTCCCATGCAGCAAAGTTTAAGTATTTTCTCTTAGATTTGTGAAAAGCAAAGAAAGAGTTGGTTTTTTTGGTAGGGTGTTGGTTTTTCCCTAAAAAAAGCTTAGAAAATATTTTAATATCATCTGCTTACTAAATAGTAGTTTTTGCACTTATTTGATAAATAAAATCTTTATAACAAATCAGAATCTTCTTTTTCTTATGTCTTCACAAACTGTAATGGTGACTTAGTGCATTAAGAATTCCTAAACCATTGTATCGTGTAAGTTGTCATTGCTCCTAACACACGTAAATCAGAGTCAATTACTGTGGTAAAAATAAAATACACCTTCATATCATTTGATATCATAGAACCATATAATAAGCTGAGTTGGAAGGGACCCAAAGGGATCATCGAGTCCAACTTCTGGCCCTGCACAGGACACCCCAACAATCCCACCATGTGCCCAAGAACATTGCCCAAACGCTTCTTGAACTCTATCAGGTTTGGTGCTGGGACCACTGCTCTGAGGAGCTTGTTCCAGTGCCCAACCACCCTCTGGGTGAAGAACCTTTTCCCAGTATCCAACCCAAACCTCCCCTGACTCAGCTTCATGCCATTCCCTTGAGTCCGGTCACTGGTCACAAGAGTGAAGTCAAGAAGTTTCAGAACCTAATTAAAAGAAAATTTCTTACAGAAATCCACAGCATTTTTTTCAGAGCCAGCCAGAAACTGTCTATTCACACCTTAAGAAAAACAAGTGTTAAGTCCACTTCTGTGTCTGATCATTTGTCATCTTTCTATGAGGAATAATGTTTAGTCCAATTTGTAAGAGAAGAAAGACCTACATTCCTTAAG
Source organism: Edolisoma coerulescens (assembly GCA_013397115.1). Lineage (NCBI taxonomy): Eukaryota > Metazoa > Chordata > Aves > Passeriformes > Campephagidae > Edolisoma > Edolisoma coerulescens. The sequence goes on along the minus strand of VWZW01002844.1, from coordinate 29,524 downwards.
TAAACTAGAATTATTAAACAATTATTCTAAGGGACAAAGTTGTATCTGTACATATTTAAATTTTTCAAAGGAAGATTTTAATATGGTCCAAAATGGTCTATTTTCTGTTTGGAAACTATTAACCACAGAGAGAGAAAGAGATTTTTCCTTCTCAGAATTGCTATTGAGACTACTGATGTGTGGCTGGGTCTGATTTCCCAAGTGACTAGGATACAAAATATTTATTGTAAACAGAATAAATAAATTGTGCTGACACAAAAACAAGCCTAGTAGCTTTCATTCCTGTTTTGATAAATATTCTTTTGCTATTTATCAGCCCACATCACATAATTGCTTCAGTACTAAATAAATATAAATATTATTTACTTGTCATAAAAAAATGCATAAATATGTCAGAAGAAAAAATGGCCCATATTGCAAGCAGATAAATGCAATCTTAAAACCTAAGCAGCTTCAGAAGCAAGAATTCTTCTGAATTTTAATAACTAATTCCTGAAATGAGGTAAAGCTCAACTGTTCTTGTTTCCTCTGAGGAAACACATTTTTCTTTTTACTAATTAAGGGTTCTAGTACTGCCTTGTCTTTTTCCAGTCCTTGCTGTTTCTCATCCTCTCTCTCTCTCCTCTTGCCTTTTAGATGTTCCTGGCTTCAGCTTAGTCTTAATGAAGTTAAAATTCTAATGTTTCCTCAAAGCAAACAAGCAAACAAAAAAGCCCACCCCATAGAGCCAATTCTCATCCTCTCTCATTGCACTACTTAAAGCTTCACCTTCCTGTCACCCAGGATCCTACTGCACAGCTTGCCTTATTTCTTGACAAAAACATTCAGACTATGCCTCAGGCATTTATTTGTAAAGGAATATATCCAAGCTTCTGTCTTGAGTTACAGAGAAGTTCTCACGTGGAGCTCTCTACTGATACACACACCTGGCTTTTATTGTATATAATATATTCCGGAGACCCCATGTAAATGCTACACAGACATCTCCTTCTACCAGGGAAGTTTTAATCAGTAGATATTGGTTCAGCTGCTGGTATATATCTGTTCTTACACCCCGCATATACTGGTGAATAAACAACTACTAAGAACTAACTGAACGTCACCCTGTCCTCTGCATGGTCTGATGCAGAGATGCTTGTACCATTTTTGCAATTACTGAATTGTTCTGATAGCATCCATGTCAGAAATCTATGAGACGAAAATATTTTCAATTAAGAACACTCTTGAGCCATACCTGTAAGAAACAGAGGAATGCATAGAAAGTTTTCTTACTAGAGAGTCTTCAAAATACTCTCACAACTGGCAGACAGTTAAAACCAAATGTATCTTCTGCTGAGTTGGGTGGGGTATGATCAGAAACTTAAGAAAAAGGAGCAGGTCTTGGCAGACATGCATTTTTTTTAATGATTGGACCTTCTTTGCTTAGGGGATTTTTCTCTGTCTCTGTGTGTAAATACACATCTATGTATTTATAATAATTATTTCTATCTATATTAATGGTATAATGGAGTCCTAGACCTATAATGGTGCACTAGAGGCCTTGCAGAAAATGTTGTATCTGAGGTATTAGCGCTCTCAAACAGGTCACACCTGCTCTTTTAGGCCTTCTATTCAGGGCTTGAGAAGCCTGTGTGTTATTGATATAATCTGTAGTTTACCATATCTCAGGGAAAGGTAAGCTTATGTGGGTGGAGTGCTGGAATGTAGCAATCCTTGTCAGAGGCCCACTGTACATCCAGGGCTCAGTGACGCACACAATAATAAACCTGAGCAGGCGTGTGCTGTGCTGAGTTGTGCTGCACGGGCTCCTTGGTCATGGATTAAACTCAGCCAGCTCACCCAACCAGAGCAGCCTGTAGAAACCTTCCACTTATGCATGCAGTTACAGCAAAAAGTTCTCCCGTGAACATATTTCTGAATAGACTTGGGGGCATTTTTTGAAAGAAATCTGATATAACAGCTTGAATGAACAAAAAGGAGGGACCTCTCTCCATGGACAGAATCTGCCTCACACCTTGGGAAAAACCCACCTGGGCTCCACATGGTGCTGCATTGGTATGAGGTCCCCAGCATCTGAAGACAAAGTTTTACTACCTGTATTCCTCTTATTCTGTCTTATTAAACCAGCTACTTTATTAAGCATATTTTTTCCAGACCTTTCTCACTGAGACTGAGAAAGAGCCTTTCACTGCCTCTCTCTCTCTTTTCTCCCTCCCTGCCCACCACCCAGTGCAGCAGATGGGTCAGGAAAATATTGCTGTGCTATGTCTACAGGCAAATCCAAATATCCTGGAACTGCAATTGCATCACTCAGGGATGCCTGCCTGAGAATGAGTCATTTTAGATCTGATAGTGACCTCAAAGTGACTATAAACATAAACTTCAAGAAAGAACCCTTAAACCAATTCTTCTTCATCTTCTCTCTGAAGTAAAAAAATTGGTGTGGTGAGATAATGATTAAAGAATATTATTTGGGATTTTTTTTTGTGTTTAAAACAGAAAATGCTTACTGGACTCTGTTCTGTGGGACTTCACTTTCTCAAAATAATGTAGGGTGTCTGTCTTCTTATAATATGACATCAATATGAGAAAGCCAAGATGTTCTTCACTGTGTTTTGCTGTTACTGGTAAATTTAAAATCCATATCTCCACCTCTTTGTGTGAGTCTACATGGGTCTACTGTAGACAGACCTACTGTAGATCTCTTCTGAACAGTTTAAGAATAAATTTAACCAATACAGTCTAGAAGTAAAAATGAAGGAAAATTTCTTCTCTGTGTTCTGTATCCTATGTCTCTACACACCTGGTGATGCCATACCATGTCAAAATTTCATAGGCTAAGCCTTATAATTATTGAATTTACTAGATCGTTGAAAATACGAAAGATTCAAAGGCAGCATTATAGAAGGAATTACGCTCAAAAATGTGAAATTTTAAATCAATTTGCTCCTTCCATGCTTGCTTATACAACAGCAGAAGATAAAAGTTTTTGTAAAAAATTCTCACATGATGAAAACAAACAAAAACTCAAATAGAATATTTGTTTATTAGTTTGAGGAAGAGGAAATGCTGTCAGGAATTATATTCAAATTCAAATTCAAATGTCAGGATTATATTTCAAATCTTGCAGGCTAGTTGAATTGCCCAAGATATTGGTACTAAGTTCACGTGCAAATGAGACTTTGCTATGTTTTCCTTAATATTTCTCAGGAAATCTCCTCATATGTGACTTCCATTTTCCATTTTTGTCTGTAATGTCCTGTGATCATCAAATCAAAACTATCCTGAATAAAAGTATATTAGTAATGATAAGAATAAAAAAAAAGTCATCTGTGGAGATACTCAGTGTCAGTGTAATGATGGGAAGTTTTCTGGAAAGTTGAATACAAACAATAAGTGATCTCTTCTAGCACTTTCTCTGTTTATTGAAATAATACTAAAAACCCCCAAAGCACCACCCCACAACCCTTCCCTCATCTATAGATTTGCTAATCAGGTATTTTCTTTATTGCTCTATATATTTTCAGCCCTGTTTGATAAACTCAATAGTATGTGTTATAAATTCTTTAGACCTTTTTCCTCATGTTTCTTTATCATATATATATATATATTATTCTTATTTCAACAATACAGCACTGTTTTTCTTTATATTATTCTTATGTATCTTCAGAACTGCCTACTTCCATTGTTTAACTAATTGATCCAATACACTGAAATTGAATAAAAATATTTTCCAGTTCCAGAGACAGTATCAAGTGAGTTTTTAAAAACCAAAAACAAGAGGGATGTAAGGGAAAGCTACATACTCTTGCCTTTCAAGTCTGAGTATTCTAACTTCTTGCTAAAAAGCGAGAACAAAACTTGTTCTTTTCAGTGTGACTACCTATTCAAGTCATCTTTTTGATCACTGTATGTAACTGGTGCTGAGCATTATGACTCTACACTGTAATAGTATTTTACCCTTTAAGAAAGTTCTTATTTAAGTTCCTCACCACAAATGTCAGTAAAATTCTTAATCCTTAAGTGCTAAAATATAGATATGTTTACAAATGGAGCAAATTGAATCTAAGTGATTTTTCCAAATGACTTGCATAAAATGGGTTACTCAAATTTATATGAAGGAAAGAAAGGGAAAGCAAAAGCTGTTTTGTTCTGATGTCCTAGTGGCAGAATCTAGATCAACAATATGAAAGAGATTATGTGTCCCTTAGATTAATTTGAAACTTTAATCCCTTAAGTTTTCAAACACTGGTTTTTGGGGGGCTCTTTGGAGTGTGAAGAAGAAAAATAGATCTGTAAATATATGGGGAAATCCTGCTAACTTAATTTTGCAAATCTTCATTAGGTCTTCTAGACCTAAGAGAAATTTTGGCCATCTCATCTATTTAAGACATTAATACTTCTTGCTTTGCCCCAAAACATGCATTTTAGACCTCTCCCTTAGTACAAGTTTAACTGCACCCCAGGCAGGGTACTGAGGAGAGTCCACTCATCCCTTACTCACTAAAACCATTTCCCTTATTTCAATTGTTTGCATTTTTTCTTTAATTTATTGACGTGCTGTCAATTACTTCTGGGAAATATTGTTTCCTGTTGTTTAGGGCAATTAAAACATCACTTAACTACATACCCCATAGTTTCAAAATATATTGCTATATTTTTACAGCTAATACTCATCCAGACAAAGAAGTCAAGGAAAAGTGTCTTCTGAGATTACTGATATTTCTGGCTAATTATAAAGCGGACACTGCTAATGATCAAGATAAACTTACCTCCTGTTTATGTCATCAAAATTTATCTTGTCAGTGTCTCAAATGGCTTATTTACATTCAGGCTTCCAAGAATATGATCAATTCTAATTTTCTCTATTTTCAATAAAATCACTATTTTTTCTACAATCATATCCAGTGTTCTCCGGAGTTTTATTACTCTGTCTTTCTTCAGTTCTCTTTTTTATCTTTATATCAATTCCTTACCATCTACTTTAATTCTGCAAGTCCTTCCTAAATGAGCCCAATTGCTTATGTGAATTTAAGCTCCACTTCCAACCATATTAGTATTAAATTTATCAATCTTTGATATTCCTTATGTCCAATCTCATATTTTATTTGTTTTCAGTATCTTGCTATGAGTCCCAGAAAGCCAACATAGGGAAAACGGATCTAATTTTCTTCTGAAAACTTGTTGACTTCCTTTGTTTTTTGCTGTGATGTTTAATCATTCTTGTCTTTGAAAAACAAAACATCAAGATATTGTCTTGTCCTTTCCTTTCTTCACTGCAGTAAGCAAAGCCTATTGCATCCTAAAATTTGCTTCCTTTTCCCCCCTGCTAACAAATTGTAGATCTATGCACTTTAGTTTTCATCCTTTTGATGCTTATCCCAGTAATATCAATAGTCTTATTGAATCCAATGTCAATGATGTAGTGGCACTCTTGCCCACAATTTTAAATGTAGGTTGTTTTTGGAGTTTGTTTAACTTACAGCACTGATTTTCCTAATTTTTTTATGACTCCCCTTTAATATTCTTGCATGCTCTTGAGTGCAAACACAGAGGATGGTAACTTTCTTGATTACATTTTGTTTTCCTCTTATATTTCTTCCCTTCTCTTCAAATATCAGTAACATTAGTCACACTTGCTTCTATGAAGAGCTGCCAAAGAAAGTAATTTCTCATATATTACAAAATATTTATCTTGGTCTGTGAAGCTCAAAAGCCAATCTATGTGCTCTTGGGCCTGCCTTTCACATGTCCATGTTTTCAGCAGCTTTCCTTTAATATTTAAACCTTTCTGAATAACATGGACTCACTTATGACTCAGTTATGAGATAAAAATGAATATTAGTACAAGCAGACATGCATCACCAAGACTTGTCAGAAAAATCTGATGAGCTCATCTTTAAAACATGGGTTTTTTAAATGCATGACTGATTATATTGTTGCTGCTTTCCTCTGTAGTTCTCACTTGTGACATTCCAATATATTGAAATTTCATTATAGGAGAATGTTCTCTGTGAATAGGCTGTGGTTTTGCTTAATTTATGAGCATCTCGTAGAAATCTAAAATAAACCACTGTGATGGTTTAACACCACCTGGAAATTAAATTCCAAATAAGCCATTCCACTGCCCCCCACTCCCTCCAGTCAGAGAGGGACAAAGGCAGAGACTATGATTAGAGATAACAATTTACTGAAAATAAACAGCAATGGAATAAGAAATGCACAGTAACAATAGCAACATCAATAACAGAACTATACAAAAAGAGAAAGTGCTTTACACATGAAAAGTGTTCACCACCTTGACTTATTTCTGCGTGGCTGCCAAGGCAAAGGCAAGATGGCAGACACTCCTGTGGCTATGGTTTCCTCTCCCCAAGCCTGAGGCAAAAGGCTAGCTTTATTTTTCAACAAAAAAATGATGATAGACAAACCCCAATAAAGCTGGGTTGGCTGCTTCGGACCACACCACTCCACTGGTTCAGTTCTCTCCCATGCCACTGTGTTGGACTGCTCTGCTCCACTGGGTCAAATTCCATGTGGCATCGCCTATGGACCGCTCCCCTCCACTCACTCTGCTTGTCAGAAATGAACTAACTTTTAAATACAATTAAATGAGGACAAAGTTGTCAAAGCAAAAGAAAACTGTTCATTTGTAACGATTCAGCTGAGCCAGGTGTGTGTCGCCCTCCCCCAAGACCCGAACACACACACCCACTAACAAAATGGGTACTTTTTATACCCTTTCGAGGCCAGGGGTTGTCCCTGTCCCCTTTCCCATTGGATGGGTACTCAGGAACTTTCATTGTCTCCCAACTGCCTACTTTTCTGTCTCCTCCCGATGGGAAGAGATGGGATAAAGTTGATCTGCGGGCTGTGGGATGTGCCTGCAGAAGCACATGGCAGCACAAAGGAGCACGTGGCGGCACAGAGAGGCTTGTCTCCACCGGACCCTGTGGGGAGGAGGTGTCACACGGCAGACCCTACGGAGAGGAGCATGCCAGAAGCTGACAGACGGGAGAACAGCGCGTGATCACCCCATAGAAGGACATTTTGAAAGCGTGTTGCTGATGTGGCAACATGGGATAGGTCACCTAGTGAGAATTACCATGTAAGGAAGTACTGTGCCTTGAAAAACTGTATAAAACCAGCTCGTTTCTTTGAATAAACAATTCAGATTCCCTGCCGGTCTGGGTCCGTGTCTCAGTCGCTACCCCTCCCCTCTCATCTTACTTCCTTTTTGGTCAGGCCTTCAACCCTGCCCCTCTCCCAGCTCACAACACTCAACAGATTAACTAGAACCAATCCAAACCATAGATAACAACACATAAGGAACAAAACCAACAACTTTCATTCTTTTACTTAATAACTTCTTGGCTGCAGCAAAACATTACCTCATCTCTCTCACATGCTGGACTGGATTCTGTGCGGCTGCTTCCAGCTCTCCTCCACTTTGCACAGGCTCGGCTTCCTCGCCGCTGCTTTGTTCCCGGCAGGTGCTCAGCTGTGTTTGCTGTTTGCAGTTGTTTTCTTCCTGAGGGGACAGGAAGGGACTGGTGGCACTGGGGGAAGGACAGAGCCTGCATGCTCGTACTGGCAACTTCCCCTAAAGAGGAGACAGTACAAAATGACACACTTCCAGAGGTATGTTTCTTTCTCCAGAACCATGCCACAAAGATTTGAATGGTATAGAATAGCAATTTAGCTTTGCCCCCATGGCTCTAAGCTCCACCCCTTGTGAGCAAACTCAGGACAGCAATTATTTTATTTGCCTTTCATAATCTCTCTTATTTCTGTAATTCAAATAATTACTCCATGGAAGGCCAGGTTTTTTGATGAATATCGTAGAGACGGTTAATTGACACATGGTGTGTTTAACAGGAATGCATTGGGTAACACTGGATGTGAAAAAGGACATGGTGGCAAAGAGATTAATTCAGAGTAGCTGTGAGATGAAGCATAGGGGAAACTTTATCCTCTTAATCTTTATGCGTGAAAGCACTGGATGGATGGATCCTCCCGGCTAAAGACACTGAAATCTTCAACATCTTCAACCAGTAGTTGTGAATATTCAAACATTGGCTATCAATTTGCATTATAACCATCTGCTTAGATGGCATTATTCCTGCTCACAAGGTGATATAACAGCTAACTAGGCAAAAAATGCCACTTCAGTAACTTGGCAGCCTTCAACTACACAGGAGCCTTTTTTCTGTTGGAAAGTATATTCTTTTAACCTCCAAACTTTGTCACATCAGTCCCACATGTTCATACCAGCATGCCAAAAATTCAGCATGAAAGTATTGCTAGTTAACACTTTTGCAACACAAAGGGGGTGCATGCAGGATGTCAAAATGTGCAATAGGTCACAATAAGTAAATAGTTACAGCACCTTAGCAAGCAAAAACCATGGCAAAAAGGGATGCCAGAAGGTCATGTTAAAAAAAAAGGAGACAGACTCATAAACTGTAAAACGGGATTTTATTTATGCTTATCTTCTCACAGAAAAGCAAAAGTGGAAAATGAAGAGTACTGACTGTTTACACTTGTCTTAGTAGAATAAAAAATCAGAGTCATAAAATCACATTTATCCTGATTAGACTCTGTTCTGAAGTATTTTCTTGTTTTCTGATATTATTGTAACATTGTCTTCAAAATATTTTAGATTTTTTTCTTAGGTATAATATGGAAAACCATTTTAAATCTTAACAATCTCTGTAGAGTAGAAAAAACTACCTAGATCAACATTTTACTGCAGCAGTTAAGCATCCCAAATTTTAGAAAGAGTTTCTGTTCTGATTTAGAGGAACCAGATCATCTGAAGAAACAAACCCTCAACTGAATACTGAAGCAAGTAGATAAGATATGATGTTAGGTTGGAAAACTGAGTCTTTTTAACATGAATTCTATTCTAAGAAAAGGTTTGTCTTTGGAAACAGAATTCATTCATCACAATGGAAAGTGCAGTCAAAAAACTAAATAGGGGTGAATTAATTTAAAAAATGTTGGAGAATTTTTTAAAAGAAGAGAAAGACTATATGGGAGAGAAAGTAACTTAAAATTACTTAAAATAACTGATAATTTAATAAATGAGAATTAATACTCATGTAAAACATAATTGTTTATTTTTGTCATTTGTCAGAAGGATCAGGCTCCAAATTTGATCACACTAATTTTCTTGTGGAAAATTTTCTGTAATTTTTATATATTGCTGGAACCTGGGTACTGCAAATGATGTAAAATGATCTCCTATCTTGAAAGAGATTTTCCAGTACAACAATTTGATGTTGTGGAGAGAACTACTAGTATAAGTTCCTTCAGAAGCTGCCCAGTATTTCTTCACCTGGCTAGCTTTATTCTTAGCTATATATCTCCAAATTAATAGACTGGCATATTGGAAATTTAAAAAATGTGTATTAATACAAAACATGTATTGTTTTATAGTACATGTTTATTACCATGTTATGAACGCTCAGATACCCAGCATCTGCTGAGCTCCTCTCTTTGGATTTCAGTATTAATATTTTTAATTTAAAAATTTTGTTGATAATTGATGATTGACTGTGATTTGAAACACATTGCACTGCTTGCACAAGTTAACTTCTTTATTTTTTTCTTCTCACAGGTGCTTTTGCACATTTGACATGAAAGTGGTTTTTCCTGTGCTAGAGGAAGATCCTGCACTGTTGGGATGGGAGCTCTGAAGGTCTGGAAGCAGACAGAATTTGATTGCAGCCTTGCAGGGGAGGATGGGTTGTTAAAACCTATGGGTGACCACCTGTGTTGAAGCTACCACAGTGAGCTCTTCCCACAAGGTATTGGCACACACTTTTGTACTGAACTCCAATGACAATCGATTTTTCTGCCACAGAACGTTGTGATTTTGCCTTCACTAGTCTCACACTGGTGCTTGGCCTTGGTCATTCTTGTCTTCTTAGTGGGATGATGGTGGTGCTCAGGGAGCACTTACCCATATTTTTCATTTAAAAGAATGTTTGGAGGAAAAATTAACCTTAGGAGAGATCAGAAACAATCAATGAAAATTTGCAAATAAAAAAAGACTTAATTTTTATACTGTTATTCCAGTGTCACATGCTTTTAGCAAGTAGCCTCCCCATCTTTCTTATTCATTATACACAATAAACTAGACGTTCAGTTTCTCACCCTGTTTGAACTTGGTCTCCAGTTTATTGAGTTACAAGTAAAATGCTGATGCTTTCCTGCCTATGAAAGCTCTCTGTCCCTTGCTTAGAAAATCAATATTGATTTAACCTAGACCTACAGATATTACCAAGCTCCACCTGGCAAAAGTAAGGCAACACAGGTAACAGGGAAAATAAGCAAGTATTTCCTTTTTTACTGCTTTTTGCCAGTTGTCTGAAATAACAGAAAGTTTGGAGTTAGACTGGTCTAATACTCTCATTTTCTTTAATTTTTGCCATTGAATTCAAGGAAGATGAAATAATGACTCTGCTTTGGTGAACATGGGAATGTGAAAATATTTGCTCATGTTGTTTGTTGACAGAATGTGCTATGCATGTTACAGACCAACGGTTCACTTTCTAATGTTTAATAGTTATTATATAGCCTTTTCTTCCTGAATTGTTTTTTGGGGCGGTTTTTTTTTTTGTTTGTTTGTTTGTTTTTATTTTTAATAAAATAAGCCTAGTATCAAATTACGGTAGCACAATTCTAGCCTTTATCTCGGAAATAAAAGAACTACTAAGCACCACTGATATACTTTTCACTGGATTTATAAGAAGAAAAAGAAATGCACAAAACAGTACATGCAACAACCCTGCATCAAGCTTATTGGATCTCAATGTACAGCATCCCTTTGAGCCAGAACCTGTGTCTTTTTGCTGTAATTTTTAATCTCTTTTACAATATTGGAATAACCTTATGAGAAACCTATGTAAGAAGTAAAGCCTTCTCACTCTTGTAAAAAATTTGACAGTTTTACAAAATGAAGCAGAAGCATGTTGTAGGAGATGGTGATGTTCATTAAGTTTTAGTAACACTTAATAATAAATGCTTTAATAGCCCCAACAACTCCCAGAAATCTATGAATGCCTTTTCTTGCTCTTACTTCCTTTCCCCCTCCCTTCCCCACATCTCTGAGGATTCTGAAGCAGGAATTACAACCACTGGTGGTGTCACAGCTGAGCACAAGCAAACAAACTGTGCTGCTGATTCTGGTAGATGCCCATATATTGTCTAAAGATGTTTTAAAATTATGGTGTAAAATTGGGTTCACCAGAACCTGAGTGTAGGACATGCGTCAATTACACTCAGAAGCAATGAAAACAATCAGTGTCCTTTGAAAACAGAGCCAAAGGTTTTCCCTGGAGTTTTTGCAGATAATACAATTTTTTTTTCTTTAAACTGTTTACATCTTTTATACATGTAAAGCATTGGTTCATGTGAAGGAGAAAGACTGCAAACTGAAACATTCACCACAGTTTTTTTTTTTACTTCTAAAATCAAATAGAATTCTAGAAATTATTCTCTTTCATGAGAAACAATGACCTACATCTATTGAAGAGTGCTGACCTTAGGGACCTATCTTTTCCATAGGGTTATTTTTCAGTGTTGAACAGAATATTTATTATAGAACATATTGGGCTTTAAATAAAGAAATCCTCTGTCATAAGAAGAAAAATGAATTATAAAACACCTATAAATGGAGAATCTTTTCTTTAATAAATGTCTCAAATTATCCTAGGTAGCTCAGTGTCTCAGAAATTATGCAGATCTATTTTGTTATAGAGTGCCACAGAATATTTATAAAGTGCCCCTTGTGGCAAGACAGTTGAGGTCAAAGCAAACTGAAGCATTATATATGACACAATGTATTAAAAAAAATCAGAATCATTATTCAGTGTCCAAAAATGAAACTTAGTAATGCTCTGTTAAAATCCTTAATAAAATATCTATTGCCGAGTTCAGTAAATATATGCCAAAATATTCTCCACTGGGAAGGTGCTGCAGAAACTCCTTAGTGGATTTTTCCTTGACTCAAGCTGCAATAATAAGATTCATGTAATAGAGGCTTCCTGCTCATACACTGCCTTTAAACTTCATTTCAGGGGTCCATGCATACATTCACGGCTGACCTCATTGTGATGCTGGGAGAAATCTGTTTTGCATAAATTAAGCTGAGACCCTTCATGAGCCCAAGCTCCCAGATATAAGCTGCTCACAATTGCAAATGAAGCAAATTGACATCGGAATATCAAGCTGTACAGGGAGTCACTCATCAGCTTGTGATTGCCACAAAACGACCCCTGGAAATTACCTAGGAAGCACCTGTTGTAAGGCACCAACATAACATCCAGACCTATTATTCGAATCTCTTGTATAAATTTGCCCACCATACACTGAAGAAGTCTACATACATGTCTTTTTTTGTTCAACTATAAATGAAAGAAATGTTATATGTCTGAAAGTAACAATTTTAAACCGCAATCAATCAGCAATTACTTATTTCTCAAAATTTTGTATTCATATTTATAACTTCCAAAGAATATAAGTTGATAACTAATTACTATTGTACATATATATTTAATTAATGAAATTATTTTCGTGATGCAATTTCTTTTTAATTAGGCCAATTCTTATACACATAGTTATTTTTTCCCCTAATTGAATTATAATTGAAATTTATCTTTTCATTGTTGTTCTTGTTGACAAGTGAAAAAAATCTCAGTGAAAGAAAGTCATACAGAAGGAAAGAACTTCATAACACTAGTGATAATTTGCAGAAATAGTGGCAACATATGATATCATAGTGGAGTGATGAACGGAATGGAAGAGGCTGAGACCAGAAAATTCCAGTCCTCTGCTAAAGTGAGAGTTGGAAAATTATCATATAATGAATGACTGGATAGAACCCCTTGACTCAGGGTAAAGTTGGCAACTGATTTGGAGAGTTGTTAGAATAGTGATGGCAAATAGTGCAGTATATTCTTGGGCTGATCCTGCCCTTGCACTGCCGTTTTGTGGTGCATTCAACCTCTTTTGTAGCCAGCCATTCCTGATAACTCTTACATATCCTTCACAAATACACAATACATTAAATACAAATACATTAAGTATTTGTCCAGAAACTGTTTCAATATAGAAATCTCCTTGAGTTTGGGTAACTTAAAATTCATCACTGCACCAAGATATTTCCATATGCTTTTTTGCTTATTCTGCCAAGAACACATCTATGAAAATGTATTTAATCACACAACTATTTTAAAAGGTTTTATTTAAACAGGAACCCTAGAAAAAATACAAGCAGTAATACTTAAGTATTATTTAAGCCTATACAGTTGCTGCAACTCAGTGCCAGAATTGCTTATAGTTATCCTCAGAAAAGGAATTAAGTAGAAATTATACATTTTATATGGAATTTCAATCAGGAAACTAGAAAGAAGGTTAGAAGTAAATTACCTATATATGTGAGTTCTCAAATAGACACAATTTTGTCACCAAGCATTCTCATGGCGACAAGCATTCTCTATGAGACACAAATAGCTTTTTTTTTCCATTTTTATATTTTAATTTTTTACTTTTCTTCTCTGATTTTTATTATTCACCAGACTTTTTAAAACCTGAGAATACGCTTTCACTCAAAGTCTGGTGGAAATGGCATGAGCAATAACTTAAAATTAAATGCCTAAAGTTTTGAGACAGCCTGGAGCCACCTCCAATTTTTGTCTGAAATAAACAACAAGCACAAACAACCATAAGAAACAAAAATGCTGTCTGGTTGATTTATAAGTAATTTACTTATCTTCTTACCTTAAAATAAAGCAATCTGTTTCTGTTCATATTTTCCTTAAAAAAGGAAGAAATTCCTTTTCATTTTTTTTAATTGCAACGCCTGCTCAAATAAATTGTTTAGACTTCAGTTCACTGTATTCTGAGCCCATGGAACACATGCCTGTGTTCAGTAACTCCCTGATGGAACCCCTCTACTAGCACTGAGAGTGGTACAGATGAGAAATAAACTGCCATGGAGGATGTGGAAACATGCATTTCATGTCTCCAGTGCTGGATCAATCCTTTGGATCATCGTCAGGTTTATTCATGTGATTTTGGATAATAATTACATGTGATAAAAAATATATGTAAAATATATTAATAGTGAAATTATTCTGTGTTACTATTCTTCCTAGGTATGCTGGTTGTTCCTAGAGAAAACTACGAATGGAATGAACAGAAACACTCATCTAAGTGATTCAATTTTCCTAATTTTTGCAGTCCCTTCACAGGCTGAGAAGCTCAGGAAGGCTGCAGCAGCTGCAACAATTGAGCCAAAAATTCAATTAAAGACAGTCTTGACTGAAGCTGCCTGAGGTTTATTTTTTGTAGCTTTATTTATTTACTAGAGCTACAGTTGAGAGGACAAGCTGTTATTGTTAGAAGAATAAACAAAACCTTTTCTTGCTTTCCCCCCCCCATGTTATTATTTTCCATATATGAGGAAACTGAAAAGAAAAAAACCAAAGCAACACATCACCACAGCCAAAACCCAAGTTCCCCTTATCCCTCTTTCTTTCCCAGAAGAAAGATACTTCTATGGAAATATGTTCAGCAGGAACAAAAACCCCTTTGAGCAAAATGAAAATAAAGAGGCAAAGAAGGTATTCCAGAATAATTTAAAAAAAAACCCAAAGAGAAAATACTCCTTGTGGCAAGGTTAGCTGGTCTTTGGAGCTACCTCTAATACGAAACATCATTAAAGTCTTATGTGTCAAGAATGATCTGGTAGAAATGAATGGGCTGGAAGATCTCATGCATAATTTCAACTTTGCATAGAAATATATTAATACTGTAATTGTAAGTACATGTATCAATAATTTTTTAAAATTTTTTTTAATGAGAAATACACTCTAAAATTTATTATAAAATTATATCAGAATAAGGGAAATACAGACAACCATAGAGATTTATGGAGTTCTTTCCTATGTTGTTAAACAAAAGGTCCTGGTTTAACACCTGTGCCATAACAAGTCTCCCAAACTTCCTTTCTGCTCTTTGCAATAGCTGAATGAAAAGTTAAATGGAAAGTCATGGGTGGGCTTAATAAGCAGAATTTATTTTTTTGTTATTGTATTTAGGCATTTCCCATTTCCCAGCAGTGCCACATCCAGCTCTGAGGTCCTCAACACAGGAAGAACATCAACCTGTTAGAGTCCAGAGCTGGGTCATGCAGATGATGGGAGGCCTGGAGCACCTCTCTTATAAGGAAAGGCTGAGAGTGTTGGGGTTCTTCAGCCTGGAGATGAGAAGGGTTCAGGGACATCTTTTTGCTGCCTTCCAGTGCCTTAAGTGGGCCTGTAAGAAAGACGTGGACAAACTTTTTAGCAGGGCCTGCTAAATAGCACAAGAAGTGGTGGCTTTAAACTGAAGGAGGGTCAATTTGGATGAGCTGTAAGGAAGAAATTTTCTACAATGAGGGTGGTGAAACACTTGGAGCCAGTTGCCCAGAGAGGTGGTAGGTGCCCCATTCCTGAGAACATTGAAGGTCAGGTTGGACAGGGACCCTGAGGAACCTGATTGAGTTGAAGATGTCCCTGTTCATTGCAGAGGACTTGGCTGAGGTGGCCTTTGAAAGGTCCCTTCCAATTCAAACTATTCTGTGTTTATGTGATATGTGCTTAAAAACAATATGCAAGTAAATCAATAAGTTGACTAAATTTTATTTATTTGCTTGTTTATTTGCATTTCCAGCCCTTCAATACTGAATGGAAATGAGTCGAAAACTCTTTCAGCAGTGCTTTGTTTGTAGTAAATGGATTTTAGTGTGTCCTACAGGTATACAGGCCGTGTCTAATTCTGAAGGGAATCAATCCAAGAGCAGTGTAGAAATTTGACTTTCAACAGCCCTATAAATCAGGTACAGGTGTCTTTGTGACTTTTCAAAATATGCACAGAAAGAGTCATAATGTATAGATCTTTCCAAGTTGTATCCCTCACCTTCCAGAACCTCATGCCAAGATTGTATATATCATTGAGATCTCCAAGATCATGATTACAGCTCTTATGTCTAAAGCAATTAAAATCCTCTCTCATATCTCACATCACACCCCACATGCATGTCTTGCTATAGCCAAATGCACTATCTAAAATTAGAAAATCTACTTCATTTCACGTCTGGAATATCATGTAATTAGGAAATTTCAATAAAAAATGTTAATGCATGCCCAGTAAGAAATGTTTTGTGTTGAGATTGATGAATGTGTAAGCACTGAAGATGCTGTACCTCCAAAAGTCTTTTCTTGATTTTCTTTTTATGGGGTAAGTGGTGTGGTTGGTGAACAAACTGTTTGCCTCAGCATGTCTGGGTTTGTTTGGATTCTTTTATATATTGCAATAAAGCTTTATTTTATAATTGCTTAATGTTTTAAGAGGTTCTTTTTCTTTTATTCTTAGATCTGAGTTGTATTTCCTTGGCATTTCAATCCTTTCAATAAAGGAGTATTTCTTAAAATTAGGGCAAGGTAAAAGCTTCCACAGTGCAGTGTAGCATCAGATATCCTATCAGGATTTCATAAACAAGTACATTTCTGTATATGTAATGAATAATACAGACTTCTGGCTGAGTCTTAAGGAGGTAGTCAGTACATGAATTCAAGGTCATCCTGCATTATTTCCTTGACAGTGAAGGACAAATGGTTTTATTTGATATTAATGGGTGCAAAAGTTTTAATGTTCACTGATAAGACTAAGAGGTTAATGCAATGGCATGCCAAAGAAAGGCACAATGTAAACTGTGAAAAATATTTCTGCAATGTGAACTGACTCCTTTCATAAAGCCATATATCAGAAAGTAGATGTTTGTTTAGCAGGGATCCATATTCCATATAAACTAATTGGTAAATTTCAGTTTAATTGGCATACAGACATCTGAGATAGAGAGTGCCTTTCTGGAAATGGTTGGTAGTCTCATATCAAATGACCTTCAGTCTCAGACAGAGGTTCTGCAAATATGATGTGAATTTATTATAGTCTTCAGCATTTATTCAAAGACACAGCGAACAACAAAGTCAAAAGAAATAAGGCTATCCATCATCCCCACATAGGTAAAGGAAAAAAACCCAAGCTAGTCCTGTAACTTGTACTCCGTTACTGCTTTGATTTGCAAATTCATTAATATGAAACATATTTAAAACAATGAGATTTTGAAATAATAAACAGAATCCATAGTAGTAATATTCCACTGTCAGTTTTAAAAGTCTTAATAGAATTAGGAAACTACCACAAAAATCTGGAAAAAAGACCTTCTCTTCAAAAACAATCCCTTTTCAAAAATTCCATTTGTGCTCCTTACTTATGAAACTAATTCCCATATGCATACTTACTTTTTTTCCCCCAGTAATTTTGCATATGATTTTTGTCCCTGGATCCTGCAAATGTTTGTACTCAGCTTCACACAAGTTGGGCCATGGAGCTAAGCTGAAATTCCTGAGTGACTGTGTGCCATCCAAGAAACCAGCATGAAAGCTAGGGGAATAAATAAAGTCTGTTTCTTCCTAACCATGGAAATTGATTCATGTTTAACATTTGCTTTTCTCATTATAAGCCTTGTCATGGAAAGAAGTCATGGAATTGGAATGTAGGTTTTACTGATGTAGCTTTCAGTGTGGAACCATAAAACATCACCTTCTTACGTTTTCTTTAGAGCTCATTCTCTCAGTTTTTCTCATCTGGATCTGCTTATCTCTAAGCTGTTGAATTTGTCTGACTGTTATCCATATTTTTTTATTAGCTAAGCATCTACTGGCTCACTTGCTGATTGCCACTTCATAAGCAGACCACAGAAAGAGTTAAAAAAAAAAAACAACAAAAATTGCCTCTGTATGTGTTCTCATTTTGACAGATTATTGAAGGAAGCCTAAGAAAAAGTTCACCATAACATCATTTCTTATCTGAAATAGCTGACAGCAACTTATCAATGCTTCCCAGTCAGGCACCTCCAGTGGAGCCTAGTTCTCTAAACAATATGAGTTAGCTTGGGAGGCTCATTTTAAAATTGGAAAGACTAATTTTTATATGCATCGTCAGTCAGTATTTCTGCCATTTGCATCATTGTAAGAGTGGTTAGATCCTTTCATTCTTGAATGTCTATGCAACAACATATAGATTGTTGGGTAGTGACAGAGTACTTTATCATGCTTTTAAGTAGTTCTCATGTGTAATCTCCTTAGCAGCCATGGGGCCTCACGTTTGTGTAATTACTTCTAAGCATTAGGGATAGCAGAGGTTTTGCCTCCAATGGATTTAGAAGAAATGAATTTTCAGCAAAGCTCTATAGATGATAAAGTATTAAAAGATAAATGCAAACACAGGATCATTAAGGACCTAAACATGGATCTTTTCAGTTAATGTAAAAGAATTGTAAGAAATGGATATTGCATTTGTTAATAAAATTTTAGCATAGAATCTTTCTATACAGAAGTCAGATATCTACCACAATATTATCTCTAGCTTGAGGAGGACATTATGAAGACATATTAATTTTATTTTATTTTTTTTAAACAGAACATTTACTTCAGGATTGTTTCTATATTTTTCTTTCTCTTCCAGAACCTAATTTTAAAAATACGGCAAGTAGATCTTGAAGGCATCACTCTAAATAATCTCATATCTCTTCAACTCCAAAGAAGTACTAGCTGTCCTCACTCCTTCCATGTTTGTGCATTTCTTTTATGCTCCTCATTTACATTTTCATTTAATACATTGGATGATTTGATTAGTGGTTTTTGAGAGGTAGACTTGGATCACTTAACAGTGATGACTTACTGGCTTTTCCTGGGCAGGTGAATGGGGGCTCTCATTAGAGTAGTCGAGCTGCATCTGTGGGAACTGAGCTTGTTCTTGTGTACTACAATGAACTATAGAAGTTATTACATTTATTTCCCACAAGTCATTTTCTAATAATTTTCTGATTTAATGCACTGTCCTTCCTTGAAACACATTGTTTTTTATTTTGTTATGCTTCTCTCCCCTTATTAAAGGTTTTGGGTTTTGTTATTTCATACTCATTCTCACTCATTGCACTCTACATTCTCTTTCTTACTAGGGAGACTTAGGTCTTGAAGTACTTTTACTGTTCTTTAATCAAATGTTATATTAAAAATGTTATCATTAAAATACAAGAAATATCCGGGTTCTTCTGTATTGCCTTCTTGTTGAAATCTGTGCAGTTAAATCTTTGTTATGCCCCAAATTCTCTGCTTTAGAATATTCTGACTACTCACAATGACCAAATCTTCTTGATTTAATATTTATCATGGATCACAGCTGTATAGCAGCCAGTCAGTTTTTACAGAGTCCCCCAACAAATTTTGAACCACAAATGTTTATGCAACTTTGATTTTAATAAAACTCTCTTCTTCACTTTCTGTCCTTCATCAAAAAGTGCTGCCCTTCAACACTGATATTCTAGTCATGCCTTTATCCTGATAATTCTGTTGGGCAAACAGCAGTTTTGACAAAGTCCTTAACGCAAGAAAAATACTTATGCTGTACTCCATGCTGTGCCTCACTCTTCCTGTCACCTCCTGTCTCTTCCACCATCTATTGGAGAAATGCGCAAGAGATGTTGGAAGGGGAGGCTCAGGCTCTCGAGCAGTTGCTGTGGCTTTGCTTGAAGAAGTCCTTCAGCTGGGCACTATTTATGCAGAGACTGGGGACTAGGCTTGGAAGAGTCATAGTTTCTGTCAGGGTAACTGGGGAAAATTGGAATTGTTCCTCTGTCTAAGCTCCATTGCCCAGATACCTTTTGTGTCTCATGCCTTAAATGAGCTATTGCTGATGCCCAATTCATCCTTTCAGAGAAATGTTGCAGGCAGTAAAGCTAAAAGCAACATATTCCTTGTAAGATGTGATGTAATGTGGTTTGAGAAGATGCTCTTCCACAGAGTTGGTGTAGTTACCTTTCTTCAGAAAGAAATTCAACTTTCACATGTAAAATAGAGGGAAAACTTGATATTGTAAAGGGAAGTGATAGCTACAAGGAGGATAAATGTATTTATTTAAGAGACCAAGGGCCCAACTAGATTACTGATATATAGGAGACCGTATTTTGCATCAGGCAGCCTGAAAAAAAAAAAAAAAAAGCAAAAGCAGGAGTGAAAGAAGAGACAAAAATCCAAGTCTTATTTAGTTAAACCAATGCAAAACTACATTAAATCTTTTGTGTGTCTTTTGCTTTATATTATCTTGATTATATAAATTTTGACTGTATTTATGCAATCTGTGGTTTCAAATATACTTTAGCTGAAATGGGTGCAAATTCGAGCAGACAGCTTAGAATAATGTAATGTTTTTCAGCTGTGCTACTTAATAAGCTACATGCCTGCAAGTTTAAGACAGCTCTTCCAGCGTATATCCTGCATAACTCCATGAGAAGTCCAAAGAGGGATATTGATTTACAATAGCAAAGGAAATAATTAATCAGCTTTGCTATAGTGGCTAGAAAGAAAAATTCTTAATTATTTGTCACAGTATTTTTTTCAAAAGTAGGTGAGAGGGACCAATCTGATTTTTATTTGTGCTTCAACATATGTTATAAATGAGGTGAAAATTCGCTATAGGGGCTGTACATGTGCTGGCAGCCCTGTCCGCAGGGAGGCTTTG